>PVKE010044936.1:0-12812 GCA_004027555.1 Craseonycteris thonglongyai | reverse complement strand
CTTTTAGCCCATTGGATGTGCTCTAATACAGTCAATTTAGCTACTATGCATGTGTCCTGATACAGCAGCTTTGGCTACACAGAACGTTCCTGTGCTGCAACTGTATGCACCACGGTGAGCCAATCACAACAAGCAAAGGTTCAAAGGTTATAATAGACCGCCTCTCTGACTCTGGCCAATCTGAGCAGGCTTTTTACTCGAACACAGTGTAGCTTCGGGTACAGAACATGTATAATTTGCATGCATAAAAAGCCTGCTTGGATTGGCTGAGTTAGAGAGGCGGTCCGAGCAGCCTTGCAGTGATTGGTGCGGGACCGAGTTGGAAAATTCGTTTAGCGGCATATCCAGACGATTTTCGGGATCAAGTTGGAAAATTCGTTTAGCGGCATATCGAGACATTTTTTGGGATATACTCGGCGTATAAGACGACCCCCAATTTTCGGTTGACTTTTTTCATTTCAAAAGTCGTCTTATATGCTGGAAAATACGGTAGTAAAATTTCCTCCATGTTCATGCATGTTGTCACAGATGTTGGGGTTTCCTTTATTAAGGATTAATAATATATAATTGCATATGTCTACAATTTCTTTATCTATTCACCCATGGCCACCTATGATGCTTCTTCCTCTTGGGTGGTGTAAGTAATTCTGCAGTGAACATGGATTTGCAAATATCTCTTCCAGATTCTGCTTGTAATTTGTTTGGATATATACCCAGAACTGAAATTATGAGATCATAGAATACTTCTTTGTAATATTTTCGAGAAACCTTCCTACTGTTTTTCATAGGGAGTGCCCCATTAATTTGCATTTTGTACAAGTATTCTGATTTGTCCACAACCTCAACACTCCTCAATACTCCCTCCCTCCCTCTCTCCTTTCCTTACTTCTTTCCTTCCTTCCTTCTATCATGGTTTTTTGATTTGCATTTTGCTGATAATTACTGATGTTAAGCATCTTTGTATATGCTTGTTGACCATTTGTATGTTTTCTTTGGAGAAATAACTGTTCAAGTACTTTGCCCATTTTTAGGCTGGATTTTTTTATTTTATTTTATTTTTATTTTTTGTCATTGAATTACAGGAGTTTTTAAAATATATTCTTGATATTATCCCCTTAGTAGATATATGGTTTGCATTATTTTCTTTTTTCATTATGTAGATTGCCTTTTTACTCTTATTTTTTTTTCTTTGTTTCACAATTAAAAAATATATATAATGTAATTCCATGTGTCTGTTCTTTTATCACCAGTGTCACATTAAAATATTTATTGGCAAATCTAATGTCATGAAAATATTCGTACTCATTGAAGAGTTTTATAGTGTCAGGTCTTATGTTTAGCTCTTTAACCCATTTTGAGGTAATTTTTAAATATGGTATAAGATAAAGGTCCAATTTAATTGTTTTGCGTGTAGTTATTCACTTTTTCCAGCACCATGTATTAGAAAGAATGTTCTTTCCCCATTTGGTAGCTTTGACACCCATGTTGGAGGTCACTTGACTGATTACATGAGGGTTATTTTCTACAATTTTTATGCTGTTCTGTCAGTTTTTATGTCTATCTTTATTATACTACAATACTATTTTGACTACTGTATTTGTACTGTGTTTTGAAATCAGAAAGTTTGAGACCTCCCTCTTGTTTTCTTCTTTTTTTTCACCCCTTTAGGTTGTTTTGGCTATTTGAGATTATTTGAAATTCCATATAAATTTTAGGATATTTTTATTCCTGCAAAAAATGCCACTCAGATTTTGATAAGGATTATATAAAATCTGTATCTTGCTTTGGGTGATATGGGTAATTTCACAATATTAAATCTTCCAATCTATGGACATGAGATATTTTCCCATTTAATTATGCCTTCATTTATTAATTTCAGCAATGTTTTGTGATTTTCGGTGCACAAGTCACTCACCTCGTCTAAGTTATTACTAAGTGTTTTAATGCTTTTCATACTATCATAAGTGGGATCGTATTCTGAATTTTTTTTTAGATAATTAATTTTCAGTGCATGAAAATTCAGCTGATTTTTGTGTGTTAGTTTTGTATGCTGCAAATTTGTGAAATTTCTTTATTAGGTCTAATGATTCATTTTTGTTAAATTTTTAGCATTTTCGAGATATAAGATTAAGTAAAATAACAGTTATTTTACTTCTTGGATTCTAATTTGTGTGTCTTCCTTCCTACCTTTTTTTGGGGGGGAGTGTT
Organism: Craseonycteris thonglongyai; assembly: GCA_004027555.1. NCBI lineage: Eukaryota > Metazoa > Chordata > Mammalia > Chiroptera > Craseonycteridae > Craseonycteris > Craseonycteris thonglongyai. The sequence goes on along the minus strand of PVKE010044936.1, from coordinate 10,604 downwards.
GTTGTTTGTTTGTTTGCCTATCTGCTTGGGCTAGGATTTCTAGTACTGTGTTGAATAAATGTGGTAAGAGAAGACATCCTTTCCTCATCATACCAGATATTAGAGGGAAAGTTTTCAATTTTTCACTGGACTTTTTTGTTTATGGTCTGTATTATGTTCACATAAATGCATTCTATTCCTAGCTTGTTGAGGGTTTTGGTGATGAAATGGTATTTAATTTCTGTGAGATGCTTTTTCTGTGTGAATTCAGATGATCAGGTGTGTTTTTCTCTTGATCCTATTAGTAGAGTGCATTACATTGCTTTTATTTTTATATATTGATCAATCCTTACATCCCAGGACTAAATTCTACTTTGTGTAGTTTATAATTCTTTTAATATGTTATTACTACACAATTTTAGTGAGGATTTTTTCATCAGTGTTCAAAAGGATATTTGTTTGTAGCTTTATTTTCACATAGTATCTTTCTCTGATCTTGGAGTCAGCATATTGCTGGTCTCATCAAATGAGTTTGAAAGTATTCTATCTTTAATTTTTGAAAGAGTTTGGGAAGAATTGCTGTTAATTCTTTTTTTAATGTTTGGTAGAATTCTCCAGAGAAGCCATCTGGTCTTAGGCCTTTTTTGTTGTTGTTGTTGTTAAGAGGTTTTGATTAACAATTCAATCTCCTTACTAGTTATAGGTCGGCTCAGAGTTTTTATTTAAAATTTAACACATGGTTGAATCTTTTTTGTTGTTGTCTTTTTTTAATCTTTTTATCTAACATCAGAAGAATGCCATTCTATTTAATCTGAAGTTGTTGAAAGAAAACAAAATAGATTACATGAAGCAAATTTAATAAATGCTGTATACAGTTCCTCAGTTTATTAAATAAGGTTGAAGTTACATAATCTAGAACCTGGTTAATTTTACAATAGTCAAATTCAAATTTGTATGACTTGCTTTTATAATGTAATTAAGTATAATATATGAAAGGATGTGTAGAATTTTTATTGACTAATACAATATCAATTAATGTTTATTAATTTAGAAACTAACTCCTGCATTGCTGGTATGTTTACAAGAAAGCAATTACTAGTTATAATAAAGTTAAAATATCATGTCTGGGTTTTCTCTAAGTATGAGTAGAATTATTTATTTAACATTGTTGAAAATAAAGATAGAATAATATCATTCCTTGACTATCAATATTGAGTCATAGAGAGTAGACTCTTAAAGATGTATTTTAAATAAAAAGGAAAATATTTTGGCCTATCAGAAAATGCTCTTATTGTTAGCATGATTATTTTAAGAGAGTATACATACTGGGTTGAATAGTGTACCTTCATAATGCAAGTCCTATGCAATACCTCAGAATGTGACCTTATTTGAAAATAAGTTCATTGAAGATGTAATTATTTAAGATGAAGTCAGACTGGAGTAGTGTGGGCCTTTAACCAATAAGTACTTTTATCATAAGTGGAGAGGTGTCAATATTGCCTTATCAGAAGTTCAAAAGATATACGTACATTTAAGGAAAACCACATGTGATGATAAAAGCAGTTGTTACAGTGATGAGTCTACATGCCATGGATCTCTAAAGATTGCTGACAGCACCATTAGTTATTAGGCAACTGATCCACCATAGAGTCTTCAGAGAGAAAGACAACATAGTCTTGCCAACACCTTTATTTTTTACTTTTCACCCCCAAACACATCAGAACTGTGAGATTATAAATTTATTTATTTATTTATTTATTTATTTATTTATAATTTTTTTTTTTTATAAGTCAGAAACCAGCAAATTTGGTTGACTTTTTTTTTTTTTTTTTTTATCTTTTCACATTTATAGAGAGAAATTATCTTTTTGTCTTCAGTGCATAGTTATTTCTATTTTACTTTTTGACAGATAGAGAGAGAGACAGAGAGAGAGACAGTTAGAGAACCAAACTGTGGGAACTCCCCAGTTCAGCACGTGGGTCCTGCCTGGGCCGGAGCCGGGATTCGATCCTCGGTCCTCATGGCCTCAAAGCGAGCGCTCAACCCTCTGAGCCGTCCCGGCTTTTCCCTATTTATTTATTTTTAAGCCACCAATTTGAGGTTATTTGTAGTGGCATCCCTAGGAAACTAATACAGAGAGGTATTGGAAAGCAGAATAGAGAAGATATTTAAACAAATGGTGGAAAAACAGATGAAGAATTCCTAAAGGTAGTGATTTTTCATGAAATGACTTTGCCTGGTTGTCCCCCAATCAGCTGTCTCAAATAACAATAGCAATAAAGTATTTATCACTTCTTTATGTCAGGCACTGGTCTAAGTAGTAGATACTTACCTGTTTTCGTTCTGTAACTCTGAGGCAAATATTGTTGCTATCCCTTTTTACAGATAACAGAATGGAAGCTCCAAGAGGTTAGTTAATTAAATATATTTCTTAACACTGCTAAGCTCTAGATCCAGGATTTAAACCCTCTTCTGACTAGTTTAGAATCTGCCTGTGTATCTTACCTAGGAATTTACTGCTTTGGAATTATGGGGAGGTAAAGCTACATGATTTGATTTGTTGGTTTGGTAACTCCTTGAGTAACATTAAGTTCCTGAGGCATATTTGGCCATATTCCTAAATAAAGTTTCAGAAAAGTTGCTCTCTTCTACCTGCTCTTGCTCCCGTTCCAATCTGTTCCACCTTATGAATAGCACTGAACCCCACTCATGTTATCTGCTGCTATTCGTGAGGAGCTATCAATGCCCTGAGCCCAAGGTCCTACTTTCTTTCGGCGCCTATATTTCAGCACAATATATTATGCCCTAGAAACCCTCTGGCTCCATTATGCTGTTCAGACCTTTTCTATTCTGAAAGGAAATAATGGGTTGCAATGAGCACCTCATCGGAGCCCAGTATTTTCTTTTATTCAAATCAATGACTTATAGGAGACTTGGGAAGAATATAAAATTGTTTTGTGTTTGGGGGAAATTACTAAGTAGCCTAAATTTCTCAAAGGTAGGAATATTTGCCTTCAGCAACTTACCCCAGGCTTGAGAGAGAATAGTTGGAATGAGTTTGGGGTATAACTGAACACGTGTATGAAAATTAGTTCTTGAGGTATCTTGAGTGATTTTCTATTTATAGGTTTGTCTCTTACATAAAACAAATGGATTGCATTAATGAATTCATTAAATTAAATCTAAGATGTTTGCAAATGCCTTGTTATCTATATTAGCTGCAAGATGTGGTGATTAAGAGATTGAGTCCTAGAGCCAGACTCCTTAGATTTGAATCCACCATTTATAAATTATGTGGCTTTTGGCAAGTTACTTGGTTTCTCTGTGCTTCAGCTGATATGTGCGTTCTCATAATAAAAGGACAGTCATAACAAAGTACTTGTCACAGAGGGAGCATTACATGATTTCTAGCAATTACGGTGAAAGAACAGTAGCGATGGGTTTAATCTTTTCTTTCTGTAGATCTGGCTTGAAAATGTGACTTAGTGAACAGAAATTTAAAGTCATGACATCCCCAGGATGGAAGTAAAAATGTTAATTCATCATAGCCCTTTGCAAAATAGTTTGTGGGTCAATTGAAATGCAAGGTAAATTTTAATCCCATAAAAACAATAATGGAAGTAATAACAACACCACTATACTCTCTGACACATTCTAATCTTGCTACAGGCGTGTTGAATTCCTGTACATCAACATGTGCTTTCCGTCACTTGGTTCAAGTTTTCATTGTGGTCCTGAGCTGAAGGTGTTTTTTTTATGTAGGGTGACTAGAGAGGTAGGAGAGCCCCAGAGAATGAACACAGGATACTTTTGAGAATTGTTTGAAGGAAGAAGCGGCTTGCAGATCTCATTCAAATGTGACACTAGTTAGGGACCGAATCCTGCAGTCCCAGTCACACAGGGTCCATTGACTTTGGTTTTCTGGCTGTTTCTCTGCAGAGCAGATCCAAGCACAAAGCTCCCACTGTCTTCAGAAAGAAGCGTTGTGCTTGGGTGGGCTCGGCAGGAAGAAGATGAGAGGCTGACTCTTGGTTCTTTTTCTTTTCCCAGATGCATTTGCCTAGGACCTAGGTGATACTCTACTAAGATATGCAAATGCTGTATGATTTTTAATATGTTCATAGACCGGCTGCTGAAGAAATGGCAGTTGTGAAGGGAATGTTAGATTTCATTTTATTGAACTGTATGATGGCAGACATACAACTAACCCTGAAATTGAAATTTCCACTTAGTTACTGTGATAAAATTGATACTAGACTAAGTCAAATATAATCTTTGGAAGCTGTTACATAGAGTCTGTTTTCAACTGTATGAATACCTGACCTGAATATTTGTAAGCTAGACAAGAATCCCAATGATATTTTGGTTTGACTTAAGAGGGTATGTTAAATAAGGAGTTTGGATATTATTCCAGTTCTTACTTGGTTTCAACTCCATAAGGGGGGAATTGATCATACCATTTAGATAAATCCTTGCTCTAAGTTTATGGTGTAGCTCACTTCCTCTCTAGGTGCAAGCACACTAATCAAGATTTCCCAATGCCAGGTGATCCTGGGAAATTATTTTTCTAAAACCAACTCTCTCTCTCTCCTCTCTCTCAAGTCAGGCTTTTCCCATTCTTACATTCTAAAATGATTAAATCTCACTGGTGGTTAGATGACAAAGCTGAAAAGCCAGTTGCAGCCAATAGCAACATTTTAGGTTGATTTTTATATAGATTTTGAAATGCAAATTTATTAAGAAGCTCTGAATCAGTTCTCTAAACCAGCAGTATATTTGCATGCACCAATATTGTATCTTGGACAGGACGGTTTTACATGTTGTAATAACACCCTTAATCTCAGAGATAATTCAAATAGCCTCCATTTTCTATGGGGAGGTATTTTTGGAGTGGGGCTGGTACCAATCTAATTTAAAATAACTGTACTGTATTTACAGGAAAATAGAAAAATTTAATATATGGGACTTTAAACAATACTTTGTTTTGTTTTGTTTTATGAGTCATTGAGAATATATGAAATAACACCTCAAGGTCTTCTTGTTTTTGCTTGTGATGCTATGAATTTCTCTAAGAGTGAAAAATAATATGGTTCAGTGTCTTTGCTTAAACTTAACTATAAATATACAAATAAACTGAAGAAACTCAGTGAATATAAATTAAAATTAGTAAAATGTTTCCAGAATTTATAAGAAAAAACAAAATTTTTTTTTAAGATTTATTTTTATTGTTTTTGACAGAGAGAGACATACAGAGACAGAGACAGAGAGAAGGGGGAGGGCCCAGAACAGTCTCCATAGTTGCACACCATGGTTTTTTCACATAGTTTCATTCCACAGGTAGGTGGGGCTGCACAGGGCAGGAACAGGACCGAGGTCTCGCCCTGGTGAGAACTGAACTGGGGGTACTCCCCAGTTCAGCATGTGGGTCCACACAGGCCAGGGCCAGGATTTGATCCTCGGTCCTTGGGGCTGCAAAGTGAGCTCTTAACCCACTGAGCCATCCTGGCTTCCCCACAAAAATTTTAAGAATGTGTGTGCTTTACTGTTCTGTCTCAGAGGAAGCACATTTCATTTAAAAAGTCAGATCAAAAAGTTTATTTTGTTTTCTAAGAAATAAACTCAAGGACGTTCAGTAGTTTTTAATAATAAAGTCAGGAATTGAAAAATGTATTATTAGGAATACTCTGAATAACAATTACTCATTCAGCAATAAACTGCTTAAAATGTTTAGTAAAATATTTATCTTTTTTCACGATAGGTTTTATGTTTAATAAGTCATAATTAAAATTTCCAAATGTATGAGGGAGAAAATACAGTAAACCCCTATGTAATTTTAAATATCAGATTTTTAGCATAATTTTTATCATACTGTTCTTTCTCTCTTTTTTTCATTTTTTATATGAGAATTCTAAGGCAAATTCTAGTCATCATGACATTTCACTCCTAAATACTTTAATGAGTATTTTAAGATAATTTTATAAAAAGTAAAATTTAATGACTTTGCTTATATATCAGAACATAATCACACTTGAAATATTATGATATTTTAAAATAATACCTAATATCCAGTCCTTATTAAAATTTGCCTGATTGTCTAAAAATGCTTTACATGCAGTGGTTTCTCCTTACATATTTTAACGTTCTATTTAACTGATTTTGACTTATACTAATATAGAAAAATCATATGATTCAATATAAAAAATTATTTGGAAGACAACACTCAATCTGTTTTACATATTACCCATTCTAATATATTCATGAAGTATGTTCTCTAACTGTGAAGGTATTTCCCTCTATGTGCCTTTGCTCACATTACTCTTTATTTTTATTTTTTATTGTTAAATTTATTGTGGTGACATTGGTTAGTAAAAATTACATAGGTTCCAGGTGTACAATTCTGTAGTGCATCGTTCATGTGTTGCATTATGAGTTCACCACCCACAGTCAGCTTTCTTTCCATCACCATTCTGTACTCCTGTTATGTCTCTTCTCTTTTTCCCCAAATTCTGAATATTTGCTGATCTTTTAGGGCTCATTCAAATGTTAACTGATTTCTGATGTCTTTCCTGGCTCCTTCAATAAATTCCAGGTAGAATTTATCATCTTCTTCCCACTCTTTTCATAGCAACCTGTTCATCAATAAAAAAGTAAATAACTGGATTGTACTTAGGAAATATAAAGGGCAGTTCTTAATGATGTTTATGGCTTCCTATTTATCAATTATGTTCAGATTGTAACATCCCTACTTAACCTTACAATATTCCATAAAGTTACTTTCTTACAATTTCTTCTAAAATCTTTGTTTTTACCTTCACATTTAAGTCAATCCTATATTCTTTAGTTTCTTGGAGAGCTCATGTAATACATGTTAATACTGTCATAGATGTTGGATAAAATTTATTGGCAAAATTCCAGACTTTCTTGTTTGTGAACATTTTAACTAATGGATTAAATTGTCTAAACTATATCAACTAATGCTCAGATTTTAATTGTTTTTATGCATCACTTTTGATGTCTTGCTTTTCTATAAAGATGTCTATTTTGTTTGTCAAATACTTATTAATTTCTCTTACGTTTTCATGTCTATTGCTGGTGGCCATATCCATTTCTCATCGCTTCTGTTGCCAAATTAGGTTTTCTAACATGTTTTTCTTGATCTTGCTTACTAGAAGTTTTTCAATTTTAGTTCACATTACACAGAGCCAACATTTGGTTTTGTTTTCTTTCTTAATCATTATTTCATTTCAGTAATTTCTGCTCATTGTTGGTTTTTTCTTTAATTTTATTGAGGATTTCACTTGTTCTTTCTTTCTACATTTTAAAGTGGATACTTAGATAATTGATCATCAAGATTTTTTAATTTTTTTACACATCAATTGAAAGCTACACGTTTCCATCTTATTAGTGCTGCATCTTACAAATTTGTATGAGGTATTACATCTTCATCATTAGTTAAATATATTTCCTATTTTCCATGTTGCCTTTGTGCTTATTTTTCACCATAGCATATTTAGAAGTATTTTGGCTTAATTTAAAAATATATAAGAATGTTTCTAATTATCTTTTAATTAAATTTTAGCTTTATTTTACTCTTATCAGAGAAGATTCTCTGTGTAATTTCAGTTTTGAAACTTATTGACATTTGCTTTAAGAACTAGCACACTGATAACTTTGGCATTTTTTTCAAAAATTGCACTAGCAAAGAATGTGGGTTATAATGTTTTGGGTTTAAAAATTATGTATGTTTTACTTAGATGAGTTGGGTTAGTTTTTTGACTCCAATATTCAGTATATTTTCAGATTTTTGCCACATTCTCCTTTTTTTTTTAAGAGAGATGCCTTAAGTTACTTTATTATAATAGTGAACTTATTTTTTCTTTAGGTCTTTTTATATTTTTAATCTCTATATTTTTACTTAGTATTATTAGGTGCATACGTATTTAAGAGTATTATATAGAATGAATCGGCTCCTTTGTGATCCTGAAATATCCTCTTTGATATTAATAATTTCTCAGTTTTTCCTTATTTTTATGACTTTGAGAATTTCAAAGACTACTTATTGGTTATTTTGTGTAATGAATGTCCCTTCATTTTGATTTTTCTGATGTGTTCTCATGATTAGAATCTCGTAAACTTAACTCTAGATAAAATTAGTATAGAAACAAGTTTTTTAGAAGTGCTATTCAGTCCATAACTGTTTCTGTCCTTGTATATTCAAATTATGTTTTCTTATATTTAACATCTCTTTTATAAGTAGCATATATTGGTTGGGTTTTAGATTTTTTTACAGGCTGCCAGTGTTATTCTTTTACTTGTAGTATATAGTCCATTTGCATCTAATGTACATATATAAAATTTATATATGTAAATATAGTAGTTTGAATGCTGAACATGAGATCTACTCCTTAACAAAATTCTAAGTGCCCAATACTGTGTTGTTAAACATAGGCACTAGGTTCTATAGCAAATCTGTAGTACTTTTTCATCTTGCATAATGAAGTTTTATACCCATTCAGCAACACTTTTCCTCCATTTAAAGTCTTTCATCTTACCTTTTACATTATTATTGTCATATATTTTAAGTATGTTAATTCTACATATAATTTTAAACATCAGGTTATACTAACTTTGCTATCCCTAGTCAGTATTTACTAATCACCCTTCCTGACAGTTTTTTCTGCTTGCATTCACGGGGCTGAACAACTTTATTTTATATTTATTGTTATGGAGGCATGTTAACTGCAAAATGTCTGTTTTACCTTGCCTAAAAAAAAAAAAAATAATAATAATAAAAAGTTTTGCCTTCAGTTTTGAAGAATATTTCCACAGGGTATAGAAGTCTATACTGAAAGTTTCTTCTCTTTTTTATTCTCCCTCAAAACATTAAAGCTATCATTGTCTTTTTCTGCTTCTTACCATTTTTGCTGAGTCGCACCGCTGTTGCTTTTACATGATCACGCTTCTTCCCATCCATCCCCAGGCTGTTTTTAAAATCATTCCTTTTATTCTTGGTTTTAAGCACATTGTCTCTGGGTGCTGAGGAATGATTTCTATTATATTTATTCTGCTTGGTATTCAAAGTATGTCTTGAATCTATAAGACTTTTTTTTTTTACCAGTTTTTGAAAACTATCGGAAACATCACTTCCAGTACTACATCTGTCTCATTCTCTCTCTGCTCCCTTTCTATAATTGAAATTTCAGTTATTTTAGAAACGTTCATTTCATATTATATGTCTTTTATATTCTCTGAAAAATATTGCTTATGTTTTATTTCTGAATTTTAGTTGGGAATTTTTAGTTTATGAATCCTCTTTAATTCGTTCAGACTATGCTATATATATTGCTAAAGAGAGTTCACATATACCCTTTATCCAGCTTCCCTAAGTTATTATCTTACATAGTCATGGAACATTTATCAAAATAATAAATTAGCATTGGGACAATAGTAGTAATTAAACTGTGGACTTCAACTAGATTTCAACTTATTTTCTACTATATTATTTTTCTCTTTTATGATACATTTCATGGTATCACATTGCCTTTAATCCCAAAGACTCCTTTGTCCTCTATGATGTGTAATCATTTCTTGTTTTATTCTAATTTTTATGACCTTGAGACTTTCAAAGACTACTGGTTATTTATTTTGTATAATGAATGTCCCTCCATTCGGATTTTTCTGATGTGTTCTCATGATTAGAATGGCTTTATGAATTTTAGGGAGAATAACACAGATTTAAAGAATAGCACATACAGGGAGTAAATGTTGATATGAATTTTTACTGGCAATGTTAAAGTTGATTACTTAAAGTTGTTTCCTCCAGAAAAGTTATTGTTTTTATTTCTTCCCTTATTCTATTTGTTAGAAGTAAACCAATGAGTCCAAATCACACACAGAGAAAAAAAGACTATCAAATAATTTCAGGTTATATGTTAAAAACTTCAGTAGTTAGTAAATTTGGGAGGAGCTCATGTGAGGTTATGCAAATATCCTATTTCCCTTTACAGTTTTGTCCACTAATTCTAGCATTTCTTTCCTGTGAAATTGATTACATGAATTAGTGTTATATGTTTCTTTTATTATTTAGACTTTTACATATTATTTGTTACTTGGAATCTTGCTATAAGGACCATTTACTTTTTATTTATTTAATAATTTATTTGTATCAATATGGACTCATGAATATTTTTCCTTTGGTTATAACCAATATTACAGTTCTTTATTTTATTGTTCAAATTGTTCCATTTTGGTCATTGGGAACTTTTCTGTCCTTTTAATGTGTCTTTTTTTTTCTTTTCTTGAGCACTCCATTACTTAGTTGCACTACGAGGTACTCTAGGATGATCTATATTTTCTCTGCACCAGCCATAGAATCAGCCATTTCTCCATGGAACTCTGGTTCCTTTTGTTGTAAGATAGGGTTTAGACCTGAAAACCTTAATCTTTAAAGATGTTTGTACCCGCATGTTCATCGCAGCACTGTTCACAGTGGCCAGAACATGGAAACAACCAAAATGCCCTTCAATAGATGACTGGATAAAGAAGATGTGGTACATTTACACAATGGAATACTACTCAGCGATAAGAAATGATGAAATACAGTCATTTGTGGCAACATGGATGGA
>PVKE010044935.1:0-12815 GCA_004027555.1 Craseonycteris thonglongyai | reverse complement strand
GAGGACCGAGGATCGAATCCCGGCTCCGGCCCAGGCAGGACCCACATGCTGAACTGGGGAGTTCCCACAGTTCGGTTCTCTAGCTGTCTCTGTCTCTGTCTCTCTCTCTATCTGTCAAAAGTAAAATAGAAATAAATATGCACTGAAGATAAAATAATTACTCTCTATAAATATAAAAAGATATAAAAAAAATGAACTTGCTTAAGGCACTTAGATCATTGAAAAGTTCTTTTGATGATACGATTGAAGAATGGCTTTCTTAGACAAAAACGGTGTACCTCAATATAGAAAATGTGTACTTAAGCGTTATTATATTTTGGGAGAACTTAAATAAGGATTTTTAGCTTTAACAATTTAATTGACAATAAAGTTATAGTCAAGTATAGTGGTACTTTTCAAATGAACTCACTTACCAAAATAAGATACACATGTAACTTTTTAGAAATAGGCCTGTAACTCAAGGTCAGGTGGAATTTTAATCAGCCAGACTATACTTCTACGCACACAACTGCATTGCCATCTAGTGGTTGGGCTGATACTTCATTCAAATTATTCAATAAACCATCCCTGATCAAGTACCGTATTTTCCGGCGTATAAGACGACCGGGCATATAAGACGACCCCCTAATTTTACAGTTAAAACATAGGTTTAGGCAGCGAATATAGGCCTAAACCTATGTTTTAACTGTAAAATTAGGGGGTCGTCTTATACGCCGGAAAATACGGTAGCTAAAGTCTCATATACTTTTCTGGACATCAAAGGTATAGAATAAGATTTCATTCCTACTTTCAAGTAGTTCACAGTGTTAAGATATAGGCTGAGTGGATACAAATGTGAAAAAGAACATTTTGTACAACAGCTCAGAGAGTAATGACGTTTCAAATGGAAAACAAAAGTAGCAAATTCCTGTTTCCACATTCCATACAGGTAGCCGTAAGCATAGGTGTGCTCCTGACAGCGGGTTTGTACTTGCCCTAGTGTAAGAGTCCTCTCCTGGTTTCTGAAGCTAAAGGTCTGTTTGTTGAGCATTTGTTAATGCTTAGAGAACCAGGTTTTCTTTTACCTTGACCTTCTTGTAATCAAAATAATACAAACTGCAAAATCAAACATTCTATTCTCAGATTTAAAAAGGCATTAACTACCATTATGTGTATCTCCATTTTACCCATGAGAGGGCAGTAGAATACATAAATGATAATTCATTTATTAAATCCATAGAACCTGTGCCAGATTTTGGCTTCATACTTGGTCCTTGTAATCAATCTGCCTCATTTTGCCAAATAATCTTCTTCAGTGCAACGTTTGAACTCTGAAATAAATTTGAATTTTGAAATAAATTTCAAACCTACACCACTCTAGCCCAAAATTTTATCCTAGGCAACTGTTTGGGAAGTTTTCTAAATATGTAAGGATTTGGGGGGTTAGTCCGTAAAGATCACTGTTCAACATTTACTACAAAAAAAAATGTACTTACTCATTGAGACATAATTTTAAAAGTGTCTTGTCAGGACTTTTATTTTTAGTCATAGAAGGTAACTCCTGTTTTATTGTCCACCAGCTCACGGTGTCACAAAGGCTTGGGATATGCAGCTTTTACTGCTTTGGCTAAATTGGTTTGTGACAGTCATCTGTGACATGTAACCGAACGCCTCTCTTTCTGGCAGCCTTCTATTTTGGTGCCTCTATGCGAACAGCTGTGAGAATCGTTTGGTCCCCGTACCAAGAGGCCCTGGTGGAGCGCGCGGGATGGGGCCGGGTAGTGACTGCCTGGCAAGCAGGCTCGACTCATCCTTGACTCGCAGCTTTAGTGAAACTGGGCTGCTCGCGGTGCGCACGGCGCCCTGCACACACCTGAGCACGCGCGTGTTGCAGGCCTAGTGCGGAGGCAGGTGTCCCAGTCGGGCGTGGCGGCTCATCCCAGGCGCGGGGAATACCAAAGGCACCCCTGCGCTGGGATTTGAAGCCTCGGGTGCTCGGAGCGTTATTTGCACCTACGTTTCAAGTTGGCACCGTGCTACCGGTGCCAGAGAAACGTTTACTCCGTGAGCTCTGAGAACCGGTGCTGCGTTTTCCCGGAGATACCAGGCCGGCTGCGCCTTGGGCCAGGGGGCACGTCTATGGTTTCCTCGCGTGCGGTGCCCTTTGGGTTCCTTAACTACACTCGGCTTTATCTCGCCGGTGGGTGTGAAGGCGTGTAAAGTTGAGGCCCATCGCGGTGGGGCCAGCTGGACGGCAGGCACGCCGAGGTTCGGGGAGCTTAAACTAGGACCCTTGGTCGGACGACAGAGACACCGGGCGCCTGTTGCAGGGGCCGCAGGGTCGCGGCACCAAGGTCCGGATCAAGGCTCTGGCGGGTACGCGGACCTGAGCGGGGGCGGTGCCCGGGGCGGGCCCCTGGGCGGTGCCGGGGGCGGGCCCGCGCGTGAGGGGTGGGAACAGTGGCCAATGAGAACAGGGCTTGGCCAGGCCGGGGCGTGGCCTGCGGCGGGCACGGCGCGGGCAGGACGGAACCCACTCGCATGGGAACGGGGAGCCCTGGGTCCTCGGTGGGGAGGACGAGAGCCTCGCAGCCCGGCCGCGGAGGCGGCGTGGGGCCCACGGCAGGTAGGAGCGGGGCCACGCCGGGCGGGATCTGAGGCGGGGGCCTCGGCCCATCGCGACGGCGGGCATCGCCCCGGGGGCCTCCAAAGCGAGGCTGCCCCGGCGGCCGGCGAGGAGCGGCCGGAGGAGGTGTCGGCCCCGGCCCCGCTGACTCGGCGCCTCCCGGCCTCGAGGGCCGTCCGGGTGCCGGGCTCCGCAGGCGCCGGGCTAGGGAGCCCCACTTGTGGCCCGCGGCGGTTGTAGCGGAACCGGGCTGAGGGTTTCTGCTGGCCGCTGTCCTCGGTGGCGAAGGGGCGGTCGCCCCCGCGAGGCTCGGGAACGCTGGGCGGTTCTGGGGAAGCGAGACGGAGCGCCTCGCAGGCAGCGGGAAACGCGGACTTGGGCCGGGACGAGCCCGCGTCGACGTCCACAGGCCCAGACGACGGGCCTTTTCAGGAGTGTGTCTGCGTTTTGATTCTTAACAGAATCTAGCCAGCACAGTCCTTGAAAGGCAAGTGGGATTTTGGTTTTGAAATATCTGACAGTGGAACAACAGAGAGCTTTTGAGTAACTCGTACAGTAGAGCAGATGATTCGATGGTGAGTCAAGGGCTTGAGTCTTGGCCAAGACCCACAGACCAGATGTGATACCTCGGTCAATGTAACTTTTCTGGGCCTCCGTTTCCTTTGTTGTAAAATTCTGAGGGTCAAATGAGATGAGGGAGGGTATTCTACAAATGTTTGGTGGTGGTATTTGTGCACTAGCAGCGTGCATATTCTGTAAAACGACTACTGAATGCCTGACACATAGTAGGCACTCTTTACCCTAAAACTAACGATTCACCTACAGTGTTTTAGATAAAGTCCTAAATCTGTTTACTGTGTAGATAAATTGTTTAAGATCATTTCCCTCAAAATCACTATTGTTTGAAGTGTGATTCATTTTCAACTGATGAATGAACTTCTCTAGAATAGCACATATTATCTGCACACCATTACTGAATCATTTACCATGACGTTTGGCAGCAGTCAAATTATTTACTTTGCTTTGGGGAAATAGTTGTAGTTTAAGTTACCCGGTAAAGTAGGCTGATAGTGTTGCTTCAAAATGAACACTTTCGTTTGCTTTTTTAAGATGTAAGTCCTCCAAAACAAAATAATGCATAGCTGTATTTTTGTACAGCTTTTAGTATCAACATTTGCTTTCTTTTCTGTGGGTATGTGAGTGTGCAAAGGGTTTTAAGGGAGAGACTGGAAATAAAACGGAATAGCAGTTTGTAACCAGCAGACTTGTAGCCGTGTTCTGAAGTAGTTTTCCAGGCAGAAACCAGGAAATATATTAATTATGTCTCTAGGACTTTCATTAGTTTGTGTTGAATGTGGCAATAGATTTTTTTTTTAAGATTTATTTTTATTGTTTTTGACAGAGAGAGAGAGAGAGAGATACAGAGACAGAGAGAAGGGGGAGGGCCCAGAACAGTCTCCCATCATTGGTTTTTCCCACATAATTTCATTCCACAGGTGGGCGTGGGGCTGCACAGGGCAAGAACTGGGCCGGGGTCTTCCCTAGTGAGAACCAAACTGGGGGCATTCCCCAGTTCAGCATATGGGTCCTCACGGGCCAGGATTCGATCCTTGGCTCCAGGGCTGCAAAGTGAGCGCTTAACCCACTGAGCCATCCGGGCTTCCCTGGCAATAGATCTTTTTAATGCAGATATAAAGGAGTAATATAATTTTTCTGATGACAGTTTTTTAAAGCTGGGCATTATCTTTTAAATGATCTTTAGTGAATAATAAGGTACAAATTTTAGATCACTGAATACCAAGATCAAATTAAATAGGAAAGGCGCTAGTGAATATAATTTTTGTGTTGCTTTAAAAGTTTAACATACGGTATTTTAAAAGTTCAATGAAAGATGGATATTTTGAATTTACTTTAAAACACCAATATTAAACGTGTACTCCATATATAAATTTTTCTGTGATTTATAATTTGATGTTGGAAGTCTGAAGCCTTACATTCACATTATTCATTGAGTACCTATTATGTTCCAAGGCACAATTTTAGCATGTAAGTTGTACAGTATTAGTGTTTGGGAAGGATATAATTCTTCCATCTAGGAGATTACACTCTAACAAATGGGCTAAAATAAATTCTGAGAAAGCTGTTTTTAAAACTAATTATAGGGGAAGCTGGGATGGCTCAGCGGGTTAAGCGCTCACTTTGCAGCCCTGGAGACTGAGGATTGAATCCTGGCTTCAGCCCAGGTGGACCCATATGCTGAACTGGGGAGTGCACCCAGTTCAGATCTTGCAGGGGCCTATGCAGGAGGCTCTTGGCTCAGTTCCTGCCCTGCACAGCCCTGTGCCCTTCTGTGGAGTGAAACTATATGGAAAACTAATGCTGTCAACTATGGAGACTGCTCTGGGCCCTCCCCCTTCTCTCTGTCTCTCTCTGTCTCTTTCTGTCAAAAAAAACCCAACAACAAAAAAACCCAACCAATAAAAAAAACATAAATCTTTAAAACTAATTATAACAACATCAACCAGTATTTATTGGGACTTACTCTTTTTTTTTTTCTTTTTTTTTTTTAAAGATTTATTGATTTTTGGGGAAGCCGGGATGGCTTAGTGGGTTAAGCGCTCACTTTGAAGCCCCGGGGACCAAGGGTCGAATCCCGGCCCCGGCCCGTGTGGACCCATGTGCTGAACTGGGGAGTGCCCCCAGTTCAGTTCTCTCTCTCTCTGTCAAAAACAATAATAATAATAATAAAAAAAGCAATAACTTAGGGGAAGCCGGGATGGCTCAGTGGGTTAAGCGCTCCCTTTGCAACGCGGAGGACCAGGGATCAAATCCCGTCCCCGGCCCGTGTGGAACCATATGCTGAACTGGGAGCTCCCCCAGTTCAGTTCTCTCTCTGTCTCTGTATCTCTCTCTCTCTATCTGTCCAAAATAAATAAATAAATATATTAAAAAAAAAAAAGATTTATTGATTTTTGACAGAGAGAGACGGAGAGAAGGGGGAGGGCCCAGAGCAGTCTCCATAGTTGACATTAGTTTTCCATGTAGTTTCACTCCACAGGTGGGCATGGGGCTGCGCAGGGCAGGACCTGGGCCAGGAGCCTCCCGCATAGGTCCCGGCAAGAACTGAACTGGGGACAAACACCCCAGTTCAGCATGTGGGTCCGCATGGGCTGGGGCCGGGATTCGATCCTGGGTCCCCGGGGCTTCAAAGCGAGCGCTTAACCCGCTGAGCCATGCCAGCTTTCTCAGGACTTACTCTTTACATGCATTAGCTTATCTAATCTTTACATAGTACCATGAGGGATGTTGTTGTTATGATCTTATTGAGAGACATGGAAAGTTGAGTAACACACCCATATCAAACAGCTTAGGTAACAGAGCTAGGCTACAAACCAGACAGTTGGGCTTCAAAAATTCGAATCTTAACCTCTGCGTTGTACTGAGCTTCAAATTCTGTGAGTGAGATGCAGATGAAATCCATCAGGTATTTAGAAGTGTTTTATGAAGAACATCTTCAACAAAAAGGAAAGAAAGGGAGACAAAGGGAAGGAGAAAGAAACTGGTATTGCAAGATGTAGATTGAAGGCATGTCCATACTATAATTTAATTATACTTTGTATGTAAGAGCATTTTTTTCCCTAGTGAATGACATGGGATTCTTTTTGTTTCTAAGTTCTCACTCAGTTACTACAATTATGATATTATCTTAATAATATGAGGTGATTATTTTTCAATAAGACCATGAGTTAAATGCTAGATTCAAGAAAAGAAAATGCTTCCCTGCCTTCAAGAAGCTTACAACCAGACATGTAAAAAAGCCCCTAAGATTTCATTGTGATAAAAGTTAAAACAGAAATATAGATAGAGTTTAATGAGAATAGTGATGAAGGAAAATAATGCAATATATGGTAGGGAGGAGGAATGGAAAGAAGATACCACATTTGAATTTGGCTTTGAAGGATGAATAGGAGTTTGCTGAATTGGGGAAAGGAACAGAATATATGGATGAAAATTAAGAGTATTATATGCAAGTCTATGGTATGTTTGAGGAATGTGTCCATTGTCACTAGAGGTCAGAGTGTATAGAGATGAGTGGTTGGGCTAAAGGGGATGGTGCCTGGAAAAAAGCTGGAAAAAGAAATTGCAGAGCTTGGTTGCTAATCACATTGGGATCACTGAAATTGCTAGAAATTAGGTAAATATGGGGGGTTTCAGTGCTTCTTGTTTGGAATAATGAAGATATGTCCAATTTTTAGAATTATTCATTATAGAATATGGTGTTAAAGATAGTTTAATATTTTGAAGGACAGGTTATATTATTTTAAAAAATACAGATTTAGGTAGATAAAAAGTTATGACTTAGAAAAAGGGGATAAAGAAGAGTACTTGAGGGGAAGCTGAGATGGCTCAGTGGGTTAAGCGCTCACTTTGCAGCCCCGGGGACCGAGTATCGAATCCCGGCCCCGGCCCATGTGGACCCATATGCTGAACTGGGAGTGCCCCCAGTTCAGTTCTCACCAGGGTGAGACTCCAGCCCAGTTCCTGCCCTGTGCAGCCCCACCCACCTGTGGAATAAAACTCTGTGGAAAAACCGATGATGTGCAACTATGGAGACCGTTCTGGGCCCTCCCCCTTCTCTCTGTCTCTGTCTCTGTATCTCTCTCTCTCTCTCTCTCTCTCTCTCTCTCTGTTGAAAACAATAAAAAATAAATCTTTACAAAAAAAAAGAAGAAGAAGACTACTTGGTGAAGAGCTTATGTATCATGCTAAGGACTTTGGGCTTGATTCTAAAAACAATGGGGAGCCATTGAAGGATTTTCAGTAAGTAGGAGAGAGAACATGGTTATGGTATGGTGTGGAGGATGGATTGGTTGGAGAGAGATTAAGTTAGAAGGCTATTGCTATTGAAATAGTCCAGATAAAAGAGGATAAGGGCCTGGAATAGTAGCAGAGATGAAGAGGACAGATAATGAAGATGTAGAAGTTAACTGGGAGTAAAAGTGATTGTCTTTGAAGGTGAACAGAAAAGTAAAGACTTGGAAAACTGAACAGAGGAACTTGGTTTTTTTTTGTTGGTTTTTTTTATTTTTTTTTTTATTGTGTGAGGAAGATAATTGCTTCAATTTTGAACATGTTGAGTTTGGAATGTGATTCACATTTCAGAGTTAGCCAGTAAATGGTAATTGAAGCTATAAGCGTAGATGAAATTGCCCAGGGAGAGCATATGAAATTAAAAGAAAAAGAAGACCAAGGAAAAATGATTTGTTTTGCCTGAGTGGAAGGAATTATTTCTTTATTTGTGCTAATATTGTCTTATAAATTGTGATTATAAAACAAGAAAACGGGTTTTAATTGAAGGTTGAACAACTTTTACAACCAGATGAATCCTGTTCTTTTAAAATTTCACTTGGACATCACTCATTTTATTTCAAAAGTATCTTGCCCAAAGTATTTTTGGAGTTCCTCTTTGTAATAAATACTTTATAGCAAATTCACAGGCACTCAAGAAAGATTTTTCAGCTTTGTTATAGAATTATTATTCCTCTTTGGTATTTTCTATTTCAATGCATATATAGCCTGTTTGTTACCTTGAATCAACATGTGACTATTCCCTCACCTTATTGTTAATACTTAGAATTCAGACAGTGTTTTTTTTTTAAGATTTATTTTCTTGTTTTTGACAGAGACAGAGACAGAGACAGAGAAAGGTGAGGGACCAGAGCAATGTCCATAGTTGTACGTCATCAGTTTTCGACATGGTTTCTTTCCACACAGATGGGCAGGGACCACGCAGGGCAGGAACTGGGCTGGGGGCCTCCTGCATGGGAGGCACACCCCCTTGAGTCAGGGGCCCAACTGGGGGGCTAGAACTGAACTGGGGGCCTCCTGCATTGGAAGCACATCCTATTTCAGCATATGAGTCCACATGGGCTGGGGCCAGGATTCGATCCTCGGTCCCTGGGACTGTAAAGCAAGTGTTTTACCCACTGAGCCATCTGGCTTCCTCATTATTGTTTTATTTAGTTGTATGTCAGTGGCATAAGAGAAAAATGCCTACATATCTTTTTAAAAAGTACTTGTCTAGAATGCATAGCTGTTATGTTTATGATTTTTTATGAAAAATCAACTGAAAATTAAAAATTGCACCTCTTAGTGATGACATGCCTCTATTCTGTACTCTTATGGGGCATTTCAATAATGCTGATGAGGTAGCTACAGTCTGGGGCAGATTTTACAGTCCAAATTGATGAATTCACTGATATTATAAATTGTATTATGCTTTTAGATTGTCAAATATGGTATCAAGATACTTAATTAGGGGAAAGCCGGGTTGGCTCAGTGGGTTAAGTGTTCACTTTGCAGCGCCCGGGACCGAGGATTGAATCTCGGCCCTGGCCCATGGGGACCCATGTGCTGAACTGGGGAGTGCCCCCAGTTCAGTTCTCCCTCTGTCTCTGTATCTCTCTCTCTCTCTCTCTGTCAAAAACAATTTAAAAAAATAAATAAAAATAAATAAAATAAAAAGATACTTAATAAGGAGGATTTTCTTGTTATGTGTAATTTTAACCACATTTAACAACTATGTGGGCATATTGACAGAACTTTAAAAGTGAATCATTGATCCTCATAAGTAAAACTGGGGAAAAATTACAAATTTTAAGTAGTGGAATAGAAAATGTAATTAGGAAACATACAGAAGTTATTTTAAACATTGTTTGAGGCTGCTGATAATAGTGCTCCTCGCCCCGCCCTCCATGGTTCACACTTAAGTTCTGAGTACCGTATTTTCCGGCGTATAAGACGACCCCCTAATTTTACAGTTAAAACATAGATTTAGGCCTATATTCGCTGTATAAGATTACCCTTCTAATACTCAGGGCAAGGGAGTGGGGGAGAAAGAGGGAGCAAGGGAGGGAGAGGAAGAGGGAGAAAGATATGCAGACATACAGACAGATAATAGTCAAAGCAATACAACTGGCATCCTCCTGCTGTGTTTTGAATGCCAGGGCATCAGGACCACTGGTTCAGCTGGACATGTGTGAGCACACTGCCTGGCAGGTCATGGCTGGGCTCCCTTTCTGTTCCGTTTGTTTTAAGGACTTAGAGCATTCTTTGGAATTACTGTTTTATGTATCTTACAGCTTTGGTATGCATAGAAAACCCTCTGAATATCATTGCTATATTGAAGGACATTGAAAGTTATTAAATATATTAAAGGAGGCTTGCTGAGTAGCTACGTTTTTAGAATATTTTATTCAGAGCTAATTATATACTTATTTAGTACGTCACAGTGGAGTTTGATAGTTGTTAAGATGAATAAGGAGCTAAGCAGATAGTGTGAATCTAGAATTTTTCTAGTTGAAAAGCATTCTCATTTGGCAACTATTTTCCAGTATTTTTGAATAACAAAGTTTGCACAATTAACTGATATTTTTAGCAATCTAATGAACCAAATTTGAAGCTCTATATCACTGTGGCAAGTAAAACTTTTGCTTCAGCTACTATACCTTTCAAACATTGTTGCCACATATGGAAGACAGCATTATCAATGAAGAAAATTTGAACAAATAAAATGTAGAGATATTGTAAAATCTCATTTCTGTGCCTCGAAACTTTTCATTATTTCCCTAAAAGAGAAATTTGAAACATTTAAGAAAAACTTTAGACTAAAAGATCCATTTGCCCTGCATCAGTAATTGAGTTCGATGTGTATTCCAAGAAAAATGTATGAGGGCTGTCTGGAAAAAATTCAGCCATTGTCAATATAACAAGAACAGTTACATGACTGGGTACTTTACAGACAGTCCTTGTATTCTTGCAGCTTAGTTCTTCATTTACTCCGAAAAATGATTGCATGACATTGCTTATCATTTTATATTAAGACCAATGCATTTCCATTGCTAAGTAGCAAGTAATGTTTTAACCATTCACAACAACTTATTGTTTCAACTAGAATTTTTGGCCCTGACCCAATTTAAAGCAAAAGTACTCAAGACTCTCTGAGCCTGGCAAGCACATAACATTGCCCTTGTGTTTTTCAGACTAGAATTCATTTATGAACAGAAAAGGTCACCACTGCATTACATTGACTCTTGTCTAATTTTAATGCTATTAATTTTGGAACTTTAAGTGTATTTAAATAATAAAATAATATTTGGTGTTAAGTTTATGTTTTACTCTATCATATGTAGTAAGGGTAATTATTGTTTTGTGAAACTTATGTTTCAGTTGTGTGTGTGTATGTATTATGACATCAGATGTATTTTTTACCATGGGTTTTGTCAGAAGTGTTCATGAAACACTGGCCTGTAGTGCAAGAGAAAGAGGATTTGATTCATTAGGCCATCTTTCTCTCCCACTAAGCAGGTTCATGACCTTTAGAAATTGTGTGTGTCTGTGTAGTCTATAAAACCATACCAATGTACTCCGCTGTTAATGCCCTTGGATGATCCCACTTTGATTTTCTAATCCCTCCCACAAAAAAATTATGGTTGCTCACTCTCTATATAATTCTTCCCTATTGATATTATGTGTCCGTACTTTCCTTGTGTTTATTGCTTCTTTCAAATTCAGTTTCTTTCCACAAACATGCCTCTCTACCCAGTGCCCTAGACTTCAGTTTTGCCTTTATCATATCGCTAGATTTGTTCCTTGGCTCAATTGAGCTTCCATTATGCACACCAAGAAGCAAGGTCTTCCCCACCACTGGACATAATTGCTAGTTTTCCTGTCTCTGTTCCCAGTTTACTTTGTTCACTCTATGTTCAGCTTTTGGAGGGAGATGAAGAATCACATAGGCCTCTATGAATCATGTTTTCCAACTTCAATTTAGTGCGCTACCACTAATCTATTGTATTATATTACAGTGTTGAGCAACTCTAAAAGATTTTATCCTCAAGTACGCAGGCTTTTTCTCTAAATCTTAACATGACTGTTTTTATTTTTATAAATTAAGGTTGTATGTTACGAGCAAACTTAACCAACTTGGTTTGGGTCTTAATCACACACAAATCTTCTCACCTGTTTTCCAGTTCTACAAGAATTCTTCTCCTTCTCAGACTCCTAACCTCTTTGTTCCATGAGACTTAAAATTCCCCTCCCTCTTCCATGTATTATTATATCCTTTGTTATTATTTTGCTGAGGTATTTTTTGTTGTTGTTTTTTGGGTTCTTTTTAATATAGAGTTTTTTTCCCCAACTTTAAAGCATTGTATTTGAAGTTGCTTCCCCTTTTAGATTTTATTCTTTTTCGCACTGACTTTAAAATAAATGTAGTCATACCTGCTCTATTTCCTCTCTAACTTTCTCATTAGCTTTAGCTGTCTTTATCTGTCCTCACTGTCCTTTTAACACCATGTATTTAATTCCCTGTTACCAAATACAAGGACCCTTTGTCAGTACTTATTCTTCTTACCTGTTTCTTTTTTTCTTGGGACATTTTCCAACCATGTTATCTGTGATCTACACTATCCTGGCTCTGGTAGCTCTCACTGGTCTTTTTCTCACTTTTTTATCTGATTCTCTGTTTTCATCTGTAGTCCTTAATCGTGATTAATATTCTCAAAGGTTTAGTCCCTAAGTCTTTCCTTTTTAAAAGTCTCAGCTTATGGAACATAGGTAGTATTCTTGCTTCTTTTTTCTTCACAATGTCCATTTTAAACCTTCACTCTCAAATCTTTGGCTTTTCCATCTCACTCTCAGCTTAGCAGGTAATCATGTCTGTTATTTGAAAGAGAAAGTAGAAGACATCAGAGAGGGGAAGTTTATCAGTGTATGGTCTCTAAACCTACAAGTGTATGTGCATCCTTATTCTTCCTTCTTACCTTCTGTTCTAGTGGAAGAGCTGTTCCTCTTGCTGTCAAATGGTCATCCTTCCAGCTCCAATTGGAGGTCCAGGCCCTCTCTCCCTCTTGGGGTTTGCTCTCTACCCTTATTTCTTCTTCTTTTTTAAATTTATTTATTTTTATTGTTAAATTTAATGGGGTGACATTGGTTGGCAACAATCAGCCAGTTTCCAGATGTACAAGTCCTCATCATATCATTCATGCATCGTATTATGTGCCCACCACCCAGAATCAGCTCCCCCCCCACCATATATCTGGTGCCCACTTCCCCCTCCCCCCACAACTCTCCCTCCCCCCTCCTCCCTCCTCTCCAGGTAAACACCAAACCATTGAGTGTGTCCATAATGCTGGTGCCCTCTCCCACC
>PVKE010044934.1:0-12814 GCA_004027555.1 Craseonycteris thonglongyai | reverse complement strand
ATCGCTTAACCAAATCTAGATATAAAATACGATTTTCTTAGTATTATATTTGAGAAAATGAATGAGTCAGGTTTCTACTATTGTTCTCACTCTCCAGTTAGGCTCTATCCCTTTAAGAAATTTGATGTTTAGGAGGGGTGAAAAGGGTCTAATTAGTGTTTCTGTAGTAGTTATTTTCTATAAAAGATAGTTATTTTTATAATTGTCATTAAGATTTTATTAATTGTTTAAGCTTAATATTTGTTGATCTTAATTATCCAATTTGGGTTCAGAAATGCAAGCCAACTTATAGTCCTTGGCTAAGGAAAGGAAAAAATTCTTTCCCCGACCTCCTGGTTTCCCTGAGATGCCTGGGCTTTCTGCCTGCCTCCCTGGGAGACATGCTCTGCTGCCCTGGCCTGTAGACGCCTGTCTGCATGGAGGCTGAGAAAAGTCTCTCTGACACGCTGAAAATCCACCACAGAAGCCAGGTCCAAACAGGAGCAGGTAGTCCCTGGGAATCTGGCGGTGGAAGGGTGATCCTAACTTCTTGGAGCCTGCAGGCTGCAATTTCCATGCAGAACACTTTTTTTTTGGTCACTTCTGCTCTCAAAGGACCTTGAGTCAATTCTTGTAGTTGTGATGAAGAAGGATAACTTCCAGAGGTGCCTTAGACAGGTAAATAGACATTAGGGAATTCAGCATTTAGATGCCATAGCCTTGTTCTGTAATGAGTAGGATTCTTTGTAAGGAATAATAATGGTTAGGGCAAACTGAAAGTTGACCTTTTTTTGCTTATGTTGTCAGTTTGGAGCATATTAGAGATGAAGCTGCCATTAATCTTCATGCCCTTGATCTCATTTCTACAATAGAGAGGTCTGCATGCAAATACTTCTAAAGAAGTCACCTGACCTAATGGTCTGGACATGCTACTCATGCACAAATGCAACAAAAGCTTGAAATGGTTTTTGGTTATCAAATACTTTGCAAAAAGATACAAGAGATGACAAAATATCTATAAGTAGACTGTAATTTGAAAGTAGAAGAGCATAGAGAATATAAGACATGCGTTGGACTTCCTCTAAATCCTCTTTCAAAAATAACACCGTTGGCCTAATTACTTTTTGACATAAAGGACAAAGAAAAAAAGCACATTCTCCTTAGTTGGAACTCAAATGAAGAAAGAAACTTATCTCCCTATCATGTAAAAGAGGGACATAAAAGAATAATACATATAACACTTGTAACTCCTCAGAAATAAATACTTTATCAGATACAAAGAAACATCCATTAATGATTAATAATACTGGATCATGCCACTGAGTGCTTACTGTGTGCTAAGTTATAGTTATGGTTATTCATTGCTCACCATTTCTTATATATTAGATCAAAACAGGCAATGATGTAGATACATTAGATCCATTTTCAGATGAAAAAGCTATGTCTCAGTAGTAAGTGACTTCATTACTTATATACCTTGAGTTCCATACCTTAGATATAATCAAATTTTGATTTGAACCCTGGTCTCTTAGAATTCTGTGTTGGTGTTATTAACAATATTTTATATTGGCTGTCTTCTTTTCTAAAGGTGTACATGATTTAATATATGTATACATTGTGAAATGATTACCACAATCAAGTCAATTAACACATCACTTCACATTGATAAACATTTTTTTGTATATGTAGAGAGCACTTAAGATCTATGAAATTCAGTTATGCAATACAGTATTATTAACTATAAAATACAATCACCATGTTGTACATTAGATCCCCAGAAAGTATTCATTTTATAACTGAAAGATTGTGCCCTTTGGATTATCTTCTTTTTGAAACACAAAAATACCCACCTTATTTAGTTCGGTTGAAGAGTGTTCTGAAATGAAATTTTTAAATGTTTCTTAATTTGTGCAATCTAGCATTCTAGGATTTTTTTTTTTTAAGATTTGGCCTCTAGAGCTAGCCTTCACACTTTCCACTATTCTTTTTTCTTTCTGCCTTCAAAACATCCTCATTCTAAAACATATGAGTATAAAAACATTTTCATAGCACTTTATGTAATGTTTCCTGTAAAGATTTTAAGCTGCTTTTATTTGGCTATATTTTTAGAAAACAACATATTAAAAAAAATCAATTGAAAACATTTAAGTGGAAAAATGAGAATCAAGTAATTCAGGAGTGGGCATGTTCCTGTGTAATGGCCCTGAAGAAAAATGTTCACCCAAGGTGTGCTTTTTACATTAAAATGAAGATTTTCTGCTTTAAATCCATAAGTCATCATAAAACATACTCTTTACTTTCAGGTATCTTAAACAATGAAAAACATAAAGTCACATCTTTTTAACAAATTTTGGTAATTGAGGCAGAAAGAAAATCATTACGAAGATTGAAAAGGAAAATGAATGGAGGTTGAAAAGCTAGTTAGTATACATTAAAAATAGAAAGCTAAAATATAAGAATAAAATTAAGCCAAGGCCTTCATGTTACTTAAGAAAATACTTTTTTTTTTTTTTTTTTTTTTTTGGAGTACCTTTAGGATTACAACAAAATTGAGAGGATGGTAAAGAGATTTCCCATATACCCTATGTGCCCACACATAAACAGCCTCACCCATTATCAACATTATTCACCAAAACCAAAAACCATACATATACTTACCTAGGACTAAACTATATTGATACATCATAATCACTCAAGGTCCACAGTTTATGTTATACTTCACTCTTGGTGTTGTACATTCTGTGGGTTTGGATAAATGTATAATGACATGTATCTATCATTATAGTATTATACAGAATATTTTCACTGCCCTAAAGATCCTGTGCTCTGCCTAATCATCTCTTAGTACCTCCAACCCCCACCGCACAACCTTTTGCATTTTTCAGAATGGCATACTGTTAAAACCATACTGTATTTAACATTTTTCAGATTGGCTTCTTTCACTTAGTAATATGCATTTAAGTTTCTCCATGTCATTTAATGACTTGAGAGCTTATTTATTTTTAGAACTGAATAATATTGCCTTGTCTGGATGTACTGCAGTTTATCTACTTCACCTAATTGAAGAACATCTTGGTTTGCTTCCATTTTTTTTGTCAATTATGAATAAAGTTGTTATAAACATCCATGTACAGGTTTTTGTGTGAATGTAAACTTTTAACTTCTTTAGGTAAATGCCAAGGAGTATGGATTGCTGGATCATATGGTAAGAGTATGTTTGGTTTTCTGTAAAACCACCAAGCTGTTTTTCAAAGTATTGGTAGTGCTTTGTGTTCCCACCAACGGTGAATGAGAGTTTTGTTGCTTTATATTCTTGCCACCATTTGGTGTCAGTGTTCTGGGTTTTGGCCATTCTAATATCTATTCTACATATCTAATATGTAGTGATATCTCATTTTAATTTGCATTTCCATGATGGCATATTATGGGGAGCATATTTTTATATGCTTATTTGCCATCTGTATATCTTGTTTGTGGAAATGTCCATTATGGGCTTTGGCCAATTTTAAGTCATGTTTTTTGTTTACTTATTGTTGAGTTATAGTAGTTCTTTGTATATTTTGGATAATTATCCTTTGTTAGATGTGTCTTTTGCAATATTTCTTTCAGTCTTTGGCTCATCTTCTAATTCACTTGTCATTCTTTTTCTTTCTTTCGAAATTTATTGAGATATAAGTGACAGATAATATTGTGTAACTTGAAGGTGTTCAATATGTTTATTTGATGCACTTATGTAATTATCACCAGAATGTTAACTAACTGCTATCATATTAAATAATTACAGTTTTTTTGGGGGGTGAGAACGTTTAAGATTTATTCTCATAGCAACTTTCAAGTATATAACACAGTGTTGTAACCTATAATCACAATGCTGTACATCAGAACTTATCTTCTGATTGAAAAGCTGTATTCTTTGACTAACATCTCCCCATTTTCACACCCCACCAGCTCTGGGCAACCACCATTCTAATTCCCATTGCTGTGAGTTCAGATCTTTAGATTGTACATATAAATAAGATTATATTTATTTGTCTTTCTCTGACTTATTTCACTTATTGCATTAACACCATCAATGACCATCTGTATTGTCACAAATGCCAAGATTTTATTCTTCTTATAGATGAATAATATTTTATTATATATTAATACCACATCTTTATTTATTTATCTATTGACAGTTAGGTGGCTTTCATATCATGACTACTGTGAATAATGCTGCAATAAATATGGAAGTGCAGATACCTCTTAGATATCTTGATTTTATTTCCTTTGTATATATATATCCAGAAGTGGGTTTGCTTCATCTCATAGTAGTTCTATTTTTAATTTTTTGAGGAACCTCCATACTGTGTTCATAGTGGATATACCAATTTACATTCCCCTCAGTAATGCACAAAATTCCTTTTTCTCTACGTTCTCACCAACTACTGTTATCCTTTGTCTTTTTGATGATTGCCATTCCTACAGGTGTGAGGTGCTATCTCATTGTGATTTTGATTTGAATTTCCCTGATAATTAGTGATATTAAGCATTTTTTATGTATCTCTTGACTATCTGTATATCTCTTTTGGAAAAATATCTGTTCAGTCTCTCTGCCCAGTTTTAAATCAGATTGTTTTTTGTTATTGATTTGTATGAGTATGTTATATATTTTGGATATTAACACTTTATCAAATATATGGTTTGCAAGTATTTTCTTTTATTCTTTAGGTTGCCTTTTCATTTTGTTGATTGTTTCTTTTGCTGTGAAAAAACTTTTTAATTACATGTAGTTACACCTTTATTGCTTGTGCTTATGTTGTCGTATTAAAAAAATTGCTGCCAAAATTGATGCCAATTTCCCTATTCTTCCTTTTAGGAATTTTATGGGTTTTTTTGAGTTTTATTTAAAGAATTAATTCATTTTGAATGGTATAAAATTGGATCTATTTCATTTTCCTCATGTGATTATCCAGTTTTCTCAGTATTATTTTTGAAAGACAATAACCATTCTTCATTAAATATTATGAGTTCCTTTGTCAAATATTAGTTGACAGGATATGTGGGGATATGTGTGTTCTTGATGTTTCATTGGTCTATATGTCTATGTTTGGCATTACTATACTGCTTTGATTATTATAGTTTTGTTATATAATTTGAAATAAGGAAGTGTGGTACCTCTAACTTTGTTCTTCTTTCTAAAGATTGCTTTAGCTGTTTGGGGTTGGAGGGTCCATGCAATTGTTAGGGTTGTTTTTCTTTGTTTCTGTGAAACAAGAACCATTATGACATGGTAGGGATTGCATTGAATCTATAGATGGCTTTAGGGAGTATGGACATTTTAACACTATTAACTCTTCTAGTCCATGAACACAGGGTATTTTTCCATTTGTGTCTACTTCAGTTTCTTTGATTAGTATTATAGTTTTCATTATAGAGAGCTTTCACTTCCTTGATTAAATTAATTCCTCAGTATTTTATTGTTTTTAATGTATTCTTTTAAAAATGGAATTTTCTGTGTTAACACGATAATATGACTCTTAAAATCTGTTAATGTATACTATACTTACAAAGTTAAAAAAGTACTTAAAAAGGATACTTATTGAAGTGAATAAATGCTGAAAAATTAGTACTTACAAACCTATTAGAGAAAATACCGTATTTTTCGCTCCATAAGATACACCTGACCTGCCTGGACCCACTCTCCTTCCATGCAGTCCCTGCTTTCTGATCTGGCTGCAGGCTTCCCCATGGCATCATTAAGGTCCCCAACATGCACTCTTCTTTGCAGTATTCGCTCCATAAAATGCGCACACTTTTTCCTCCACTTTTTTGGGGGGAAAAAGTGCGTCTTATGGAGCAAAAAATACAGTAAATCTCTGAGTATTTTTATTTACAGAAAATAGTCTTAGAAAAAAGTGTTCTAGCATATATATTGGTTTTAACATACCTACTATTAGATTAATTATTTTAAACCACAAGGCTGAATATTTACTATATATATGATACCTATGTTTTGTCTCATACCACTTCATTATGCATCATTGAATTCTACCTTCCGACCATTCTTAGCTGGAAAGTTGGGTGGGTGGGTCTCATGGAATCCCAGGGTGGCGTAAAGGGTGTTATGTTCCACATCAGTGGAGACTCATATATGTAGGTCACCTGCATCTGCAACCTGGGTGAGAGGAAGGCTCACCACCAATGACAACAACAACAACAAAACAAAACAGCGACTTCCACCAGCTCCTTTGTTTAGGAGAAAATTGTTCCTCCAACCCTCACCTTGAAGCCATACAACCCAGTTCCTCCCTGTATGTCCCTGGTGCCTTTTGAGCTGCTTTCCTGCCTCAGAGCTGGAGCTTAGAGCAAGTGAGTTTGTCAGCAAGTAAGTTCGTGGGCAGGCTCTTTAAGAGGAGAGCCTGGAATTGCTGCCAGCCTCTTGTCACTCAGCTATAATTTCTGCTGGTTTTCACAGCCAGAAGTTAAGGGGACTTCTCTTCCTGACACAGGAATCCTGTGCTGGGTAGCCTTATATGTGCTGGAACCCCTTGCTCCTCAGGGAGTGGGGACCTCCGCATTCAAAATATCCCTCTGGATTTTAAATGATTACACATGGGTGTGGGACTAGCCCATTCTGTGTCTCCACCCCTCCTACCAGTCTCTAGGTGGCTTCTTCTTCTTTATTTTTATTTATTTTTATTGTTTTTGACAGAGAGATAGAGAGAGAGAGAGACAGACAGACAGACAGACAGATACAGAGACGGAGAGAGAACTGAACTGGGGGCACTCCCCAGCTCAGCATATGGGTCCGCATGGGCCGGGGCCGGGATTCGATCCTCGGTCCCCGGCGCTGCAAAGCGAGCACTCAACCCACTGAACCATCCCGGCTTCCCCTAGGTGGCTTCTTCTGTATGTCGATTCTTTAAATGACAGAAGTGGTATTTTTATTAATTTATTTATTATTTCATCTTATTAATATTTAAGTATTTACCTCATAGACAAGAACTTTTCTATGTGGTTTGTAAATTCCTTGGAAGTATCAGGACAATTTCCTTCTTCCTTCCTATCTATCTGTCTGTCTGTCTATCTATCTATCTATCTATCTATCAATCATCATCTGTTTTTTTGTTTGCTTTACCCAGAGCATCTGGCCTTCAAAATTATCTAAATGCATCAATGTGCTATATTTTTTCTATACATGATACATAATTTC
Source organism: Craseonycteris thonglongyai (assembly GCA_004027555.1). Classification (NCBI taxonomy): domain Eukaryota; kingdom Metazoa; phylum Chordata; class Mammalia; order Chiroptera; family Craseonycteridae; genus Craseonycteris; species Craseonycteris thonglongyai. The sequence continues at coordinate 5,640 of PVKE010044934.1, read as the reverse complement.
ACAACTTTTATGTTTACATTAACATTGACTAGGTTAAGGAAATAACAGACCAAAAGTAGAAAACTAAAGATGTACCCTTGTGCTTTGAAGGACGATGGTTTTTATGGCAAACATTTACATTGGTAAAGGATGATAAAATGCCATTTTATAGGTTTGCATTTTCTTTGAAAGAACTGTCATGAAAAGCTATTAAGCTATTTTATTGTAATAGACTTGAAAACAATAAAAGAAACAGTAAAATTTCAAGGTAACTGTTACTTCTATCTTATTTTTCAAAAGTTGAATAGTTTCAAATTTAATTTTCTTTATATGTACTGAAAAAACAAAAATGAGCTTACTCTAATTATTAACTATCTTTCAACCCAACCCATGAGCAGAAGCACACTGTATCTGGGGATGTTTGCTCCTAAAGAGAGATGGTTACACAAATATCTATAAAGAACTGAGCATATCTTTCAAAGATTCCACTGTAACAAAGACCTATAGAAAATTCCATTAGATTGAACCATCTAGGGTAATTTAATAAGCTTACAAGTTCAAAAATATGTGCTATTCCTGTATAAGCTTTTAATAAAAAGAAGAACAATAATATTGCATGACAAATAACAGAAATAGATCATTTGAGAAATTTTTTTTTAATTAATTTATTTTTTTGAACTGAACTGGGGGCCTCACTGCATTTGGGAAGCACACCCCTGTTCAGCATGTGGGTCCGCCTGAGCTGGAGCCGAGATTCGATCCTCGGTCCTTGGGGCTTCAAAGCGAGCGCTTAACCTGCTGAGCCATCCTGGCTTTCCCCTATTTGAGAAATTTTAATAATTCAAAAATTATATTCCCCTGCCTCAGAAATAGATTCCCCTGCCTCAGAAATATTTCTGAAGCAAGAGAATCTAATTTTTTAGCTATAATTTGAATGGCTCCAAGAATTCAACCAGGGATCCAGTTGCTCCTGGTGAGGTATCAAAAGGTGAGACTTTCTCCTCTTGTGTAATACCTATGTGAAATAAACATGCATATTCTCAGAAAAGTTAGAATCTGGTTATTTGAACATTTAAACAAATTAATGGTTAAATTGATTGCCTAAATTCTATAAAGAGGAAAGTTCTTCCCAACTTTTTACTCTGATACAAGCTTTTCTCTACCTTCCAATTAAAACATTCCTGAAAATGCTTTTAATACAGTAGACTCTTCGTTAATTGGCACTCAAGCAACCAGCAAGTTACAGGTTAGCAGCGAGTCCACTTACATTTACCCAGCATTGACCAATTCCAATAGGTGCCTGAGAAAAACAACAGAATCTTACAAATGATATTCAACTCCCAGAAAGCTAAAGAGATAAAAATCTATAATTATTCTAAAAACTAAAAATGTGGTTAAACACTAAATGTAGAGAAATATATGTATAAAATAATAGTTTCCCTGATCTACTACTCTCAAGGCCTGAATGTGTTGTATTTTTTCTGTAATGTACTTGATAATTTCACAGCTTATTTGAGTGACATTTTGGAGAATTAAAATAAGTTACTTGGAAATTGAGAAGTATTTGATGATGATCTTGCAATGGAAAGGATAGGAGATTCTGCTGCTCACTTGATGGCATTTTATAAATTTCCTTGAAGAATTTGTCAACAGAAATATGTACTCCAAGTTTCCTCCTCTTGGTAAAGGAGCTGCTAAAAACTGTAGCTATAGCTCTGCAGGATTGTGAAACCCTCTCTGAATCAAATCACGGGCAAGCTCTTGAGCATTGATTTTTAAACTTATTATTTTAAATGCTTATTTATTTTGTCTCTTGCTAAATGGAGGTTTTCAGACAACATCTTTAGTGATAGAAATCTGGTGATTCTTTTTCTGTTTTGGATGGTGTAATTTTTCCTTGCAATTGAAAACAAAGCCAATCAGCTTAGGATTCATCACTTTTGGCATGACTAACCATTTCCATTTTGTCTCAATTGTATTATTTCCAAAACAATAGCTTTATTTTCTATTTCCTAGACATTTTTGATGAAATAAAGGCAAAGAGCAATAAAACATTATTATGATTGCTTAAACAACCACTGCTGCGTAGACAGAAATGTAATTTTTAAGAGGGCACAGCCATGCCAACAGACTGGCAGGTAATCCCATGGTCAATAGCTTGAAATATTTGTTCACCAGGTGATGTTACAAAGGTCATGATTTAGCAAAGGAAAAAAAAAATTAAAAGTAGGAGTTTATAAATATTTAAAACTGTATGTGGCATGCATGTTGGGTATGCGAAAGAATCATTTTAGGTGATAAAATATATCCTAAATGCAAGTTAGTTTCTATTCTAGAAAATCTTTGGTCAAGGCCTCTATGTTCTCATTACTGTATACAACTGCATTTATTCTATCACTTTGAATAGATTGGTGCTTAGAAAAATGTTTATTTAATGTATGTGTGATTAAATGACTGAGCGAACGAATGGCTACTTAGCTGAAAATGCCAGGCTATTATGAAACTCAATATCTGAGTAACATAGGCAGCCACATTAAACTTAGAAAATGCAGAGGGGATGTTAACAGTGAGCATGTATACACAGAGAAGAAAGAGTAATAGAGCTTTTTAAAGATAGAATGTGATGGAGGAGAAAGCCCACTTACAGGGACGCACACCACTATGTGCATATTCTTCTTAGGGCCTTTCAAGCCGTGAGAATCTCAGCCAATTACTTACAACCTGTATGTTCTCATTCATATAACCTCAATTTCCTCATTCATAAAATGGGAATAATTATATTTTTCTCATCAGATTTTGTGCATAAAACGCTTAGCTTAGTGCTTTACATTTGGTAACATTAAAAAACTTTAGGTTTTTCTTTTCTTCATTTGAGAAGTTCTACTTGTCTTTTGCCTGTGGCACCTGGGACCTGCTGCTCCATGATTACACTTTAAGTCCAGAATTTAACATTGGTTCAGTTGCCTGATTTCTTTTTGAAATATGGCCGATGATACTGTATTGCTAGTGGGAGCTTGATAGAATCCTGGCCACCAACATTCTTCATGGTGGCTTATTACTTTGTGGCTCACATATAACTGTGATTAATGAGTAGTGTTTCAGCAGGTGCAAGACTTGGCTACACTTTCCTGGCTGGAAATGCACCAGTACCATGCTTCAGAGTGAACGCTAAGAATCCAAAATACAATTCAAGTTATTACTATAGGTTTTGAAATTTCTATGGAAATGGTCCAGAATTACCAATCCTATGATACTTTTTCCCGTATATTAGCCTATCAGCTGACATTTAACAATATTAGTTTGGTAAAACTATCCAGGAATGTAGGTGGAAATTCTTTCTCTATGGAATTCTTCATTTGTTATGACTTCTTTGGTTCATAACATTAAGTTCACAGTACATGACACATTACTTTATGATAGATGATGTAATGTCAGGGTAATAATTATGGTTAATCAATTATTTGTAGTCTGTCCACATGTTACTAAAATATGTGCATAACTTTGATGCCTGGTCCTGCTTTGTATTTTTTATTGTTCCTAAAGTTTCTGGGGGTTCTTTTGTTCTAGTTTTTTAGATTAAAAATGGAATGCTTTAATTTACTCATACCTTTAGGCTTTTAGTTTATTAGGACCTGAATAAACTCAATAATTTTAACTAGTAAATATAATACTCATTTGTTGTACAGAAATTCCTGAAGCACTGTTATGAAAATGAAAAATTATATGGTTATCTGTTGCATTAACAGGGTAGTTAAATAGTGTTAGATTGCTAGAGAAGAGTCACAGGATCCAAAAAGGTAATGCATGCAAACCTACAATTTATTGCACAAGAAATGATGAAGTATGTATACCAACAGCATGTAACTAAGTATACTGCATCACATCCAAAGACTATTTCACAGCAAGGGTTTGGCAAAGGGCAAGTGGCAGCTCCAGTTGCCTCTCCTTAATAAAGACCATGCTAGATGCATTTTTTTCTCTTGTTGGTTCCCAACCCAAAGAGCTCCCTGGGTGAAATCTGAAACTGGCCCCCCAGATATGAATGGCAAGGAGTGGCTGAAGAAAAAGCAGACCATTCCAGATTGAGTGGTACTTTTAGTAAGGAAAGTACATATGAGGCTTGTCTTTGGTGCTGAAGATTGGTAGGTCTCTTCTGTCACCTACCAGATTGTTAAAATTTACACAGAGGCCTTAACTGTGTTCAGTCATATATACTGTCCAGATGTTCTCAAGAACACATTACTCTCACAAGGTTGGGTCCTTGAAACTGGCTTCTAGTGCTGAACAGTGGGCTGAGTGTACATTCCAAGGACAGGGAAGAGAATAAGGAGACTGATTGCCTGAGTCCAGCTCACACAACTAGCAGTCACTTCCTCTCAATTGTTCAGCATCTCTTAGGTAAACATACCTTGGAACCAGGGAGTCAGAAATGTAATTCAGTTCAGATGACTGCTAATTGTGTAGTCAGGTTTCATTTGTTTGTTTGTTTGTTTGTTTGTTTGTTTGCTTTGCTTTTTTGTTTGCTATGTACCGTAACTAGCTCCAACTGCACACCCTCTAAGGGTCTCATGGAGACCAAATGCAAAATCATCAATCTCGCTGTTACCAACCAACAGTGCTGACAATCTGGTATGAACCTCCTCCAAACTTTTTGGATCTATGGTTATAAAGCAACTTTATTAATCATTACATTTCACTCCTTAGTCAGGTGTCAGTCCTGTGCAGGTACATTTCTAATTTTAGTAACACAGCTCAGACCAATTCAGGTCTGCTGGAATTAGCCCACACAGCACAAGTTTTCTGAAACAAGATTTAAAAATATATAATTCTAGGGAGTGATGACTAATTGGACATATACATTTACTTTCACTCTCCTATGATAGCAAGGGCCACTTTAAAAAAGGCATGAAGAGTTCTGGTCCAGATGATGGAGTAGATAAATGTTGTGCTTACCCTCTCTCATGAGCACATCAAAATTCAAACCAAACTATAAAACAAGCATCATTGAAAATCACCTGAGGTCTAGGTGAACAGAAGCCCTACTACTAAGGGCCCTACAACTAAGAAGAAGCCACCTTGAGTCTAGTAGGATTGGCAGAGATCTGGAATGGGCTGGTCCTACTTTGCTTGTGATCTTTAACAATTGGGAGGGATATCTTGGCTGTGAGATCCCCTCTGGAGCAGCAAGTGGTCCAAATTCCTAGCAGGCTCCTAGCCCAGGTTTTCAATGCCAGGAAGAGACGTCCCATAATTTTTGGTTGTGAAAATCAATGACAGTTGTAGCTGAGTGAGATGAAGGGCCGCTGCAGTCACAGGCACTCTTTTAAAGGGCCTATGCATGGACTTACACACTAATGGATTCACTTACTCTGAACTCCAGCACTGGGGCAGCAACTCGAAATGCTTCAGGGTGAGGGCTAGAGAGGCAGCTTTCCCCTAGATGAAGTAGCTTGCAGAAACCATTGCTTATTTGTTGAGCTTTCTCCCCTCTCTGATGCAGACACAGGCAGATGCTATATTTCAGTAGTTATCAACCTGGCTAATATCTTTCATTTGCACCACTCTGGTGATTGAGACCCTGATCCATCAATGGCTTTTCTGGACTAACGGCTTACCTTGGCTCATGCTGAAAACTTTCCTAAAATCTCCTAAAGGTTCATA
>PVKE010044933.1:0-12812 GCA_004027555.1 Craseonycteris thonglongyai | reverse complement strand
GGGGGGGGGGGGGGAGTGTCCTGTTTCATTAACAGCCGGAATGAAATCTTTTAAGTATGTAATTGCATATATTTAGTCAGCTACTATAGGTCAGAAGTTTAGGGTTATGGTTGTTCTCTTATGGTTTTTGTTCTTAAGAAATTTCTTTTTACACAGTTGTACTTTGGAGACTTTAATATCGTTCTGGGAAGGGAATTAAAAAAAATAAAATTCCTGACATGGCATCGGAGAGCTGAGGAGGTGCTGGTCAGGTGCTCTAGGACCCTAAGTCACTTGTTTCAGAACAAATCCTTTACCGGAGAGGAGGCATATGCCAGATGAGACTGTATGGGTTAACGAGGTGAGTTACGCACTAGGTCAGTTAGGCGACCTGAGGAACTACATAAGCGAGTATGCAGTGTGTGACCTGTGAGATTATAGTGTCTCATAAGCTTTCTGCCACTTTCTTTTTGAATTTGTTATACTATTTAATTCTACTGACTGGAAATCGTACATCTCAGTGTAAGAAGAGACTGATGTGTATTCTTAAGAGTTCGAAATGGGGCTCTGCTTTTCTTTGACTATTCGGGGAGAATGGAAATCTAAAAAGCTAAGAGTGCTGTAAAAGCTAGGAATTGGCATTATGAGGTACACAGGTGCCTGAATATAGGGGAAACCTCCAGCCTCCTCACTGAGCAGAGAAATTACAGTTTAGAAGGGGCGTCCCATGTGTTCAGGTATTAAAGAGAGGCATATACCGGTAGTTATCTTGTATTTGGTATATACACTCATTCATTCAGTTCAGTTTAATATAAGAGGGCTACTTGGAGAAAATCCAGCCATAAATGCCTCTGTTTTTCATATTACATGGCTGGATACTTTCTGGACAGCCCTCATATGTATAAATATGATGGTATATATGTGTGTGTATACTCATACACACTGTACAGGATTTAGGTGTATACAAAATATTTAAAGTGTAATCATTTTCTTCAAGGAACTTACCCTGTGGTTCTTGAACAAGCATGTATTGCTGAAAGAAAGCAAGTTATTATAATACAAGATAGTTGCGTAGGTAGTAAAGAGAAATGGCCGAGGATGGAGGTTAGAGAGAAAAGTAATCTTCTCTCTGGGAGATCATCAGGAAGGTTTCATGAAGAAAGTGGTATTATTTATAATGATCTTATCTTTGGACATTAGGTTCTAAACTAAATCAGGTTCCTATTTGCGTTTTTGGGGGCACACTCCTAAGGTAGCTCCCTCCTAGTAGAGCAAGTTTTTGAGTTGGGAAGCTAAAAGATATATGAGCATGGTACTCTTCCATTGTGGGCATGCCCATAGTAGATCAAGTACTGGTGGTTCTTCAATTCCCAATCATCCAAATAGTTTTCTTATTTGGGTCCCGTTTGGAAGGTGCATCTGGTGTGGACATGGGGTTCCTGTCCAAAAGGAAAATTATTGATAGAAAGAAGTAGGCGATCATTTCAGAAATGGCCATGGAGCCTTGGCTTGGACTTTACATGTGGAATTGGCCTAATTCAGCCACGGTTTTCTCAAGACATTTTTTGCAGTACCAAACTTCTTTGTAATAATATAACCAAATGAAACAGGAAAAAAAAGTGAAAGGTGGCTAGAACCTCATAGCACTGAAGAATTTAACAACATGTTCAATTCACGGACCTTTACGAACTTTCTGGATCACTGTAATTCGGTTTTTACAGACCTCTAATTTAAGGCAAAAGAATTACAGACTCCCTGGGAGCTGGAAGGACTGGATTACTTCTTTCCAGCCTTCCCAACAGTGAGATTCCGAGAAAGAATTTCTTAAAAAGAAATTTTGTTTTCCACCGTTGTAACTTTTAGGTGGTATGCTTTTCAGCTTGTTTATATTAGCCGTCTGGGGTTGAGCTGACATTTTTCAAATATTAAAGTGGTAGAATGCCTTTTGAGGAAATCTGAAATGTAAGTTAACAGGAAGGGCATGCAGAAAGTGCAGGAATTCCTGAACTTTACAGGAAGACAGGCTACAGGAAAAATGTGTCATCTACATTACTCTGGAGAGACAAGCTATTGTTATCAGCTCTGATTATCAGAGGCAGGGAGGGAAGGAGGGAGGAGGGGAGTGAGGCAGGGAGGTCTGGCATCTCCCAGTTCACCTGAAAATATACAAAAAGTTTGACCCTGTTAAAATGCACTCTTTCTCACTTCTCCCTCTAGTTACATTCTTAAAAAAATCATAGTTTATCTCAGCTTAAGAGAGTAAATCTTAGTCATGTTTAAAAATACTTTTAAAATGAAGAAATTCACCTTTAAAAACATAGTCACAGGTCAATCATGTCGTGAGACATGTGTGTAAGGCATAGTTCAGAAGCATGTAGGAGAGGGATAGGCAAGGACTGAACCCTCCTGTGGGTTCTTTGCTTTTGTAATTAATTGCACCCTGGGAAATGAGATGTGTCAATTTCTCATTCTGTGCAAATTCCTTTGTTAGGTTGTACCAGCCGGACTTGTCACGCTTAGTCTGTAATCTGAGCCAGTGTGTTTTATAACCTCGTCCATCTCAGGACACAAAATCAGAATAGGTACCTTGGGTTTCCTGAGCTTGCTTTGTATTGAGGTGGCTTTCAGCAAGTCAGCTGCAGGGGCTTTCAGGGGTCTCTTGGTGGTCAATTTAATGCTGGAGGAAATAGTTGAGAGTCTCATCCCTTTGTTTTTCCCAGATGAGTATTTTTGTCACTACTTTTCTGTGTTTTAAAATCTGAAAGATCTATAAGGAATATTTTTAAAACTTAAAAGAAAAATAGTGCATGAATAATACTTGTTCACGATAGAAACATTTGAAGACATAGAAAAGGAAAAAAATAAAAAATCACTAGTTATCACTGTGTCCATTTTGGCATATGTCCTTTTGGACTTTTTTTTTTTCTATTCTGTAGATATATGAGGGCTGTCTGGAAAGTATCCAGCCATATAAGGTGAACAGTAGAGACATTTCTGGCTGGATTTTTTCTAGCCATATATACAGCCCTCATATGTATAGGAATAAATCCAAAATGTATATAAAAACTAATGTTTATTTTACTAACTATGCTATAGACAATATAACAGAATGAATTTATAAACTATGTAATGTTTATTTAATTACCTTTTGCTTCACTATACTGTGAAATATTTCCAAGTTACTCTATTTTGATGTTCATAATATCCAATTCTGTTGGATTTATTTAAACAGAACCTAGTGTTTATTAACTTTTTTTATTGAGGTATAATTAACATACAAAATTACATTCGTTTCAAGGTGGGTGTACTGTCTGATTTGATATTTGTATGTATTTGGAAGTGATCACAAGTTTAGTTAACATCTATAACCGTACATAGTTATGGAATCTTTTTTGTCTTGTGATGAGAACTTTTAGAATTTACTCTTAGCAACTTTCAAATATGAAATAGAGTGTTATTAACTGTAATCACCATGTTGTACATTATATCCCCATGAACTTATTTATTTTATAACTGGAAGTTTGTACCTTTTGACCCCTTCCACTCATTTCGTCCACCCCTTACCCTGGCCTATGGCAACCATCAATCCGTTCTATGTGTCTATGAGCTTGGTTTTTGCTGTTTTTTAGATTCCACATATACCAATAAGTGAACTCATATGGTATTTGCCTTTCTCTTTCTGACTTACTACACTAAGCGTAATATTCTCTAGGTCCATCCATGCTGTTGCAGATGCAAGATTTCCTCTTATTTTATGACTAAATAATATTCAATTATAATTAATGTTTATATAAGAGACTCTCCATTAACCAGAACTCACACAACTGGCACTCTGAAGCAACTGGCAAAAAAATCGAAGAAATAACACATTTATCCGGCATGGGTGCTGGTTAACTAAGAGTCTATTGTATATATATCCCATTTTTAAATTTATTTATTTGTTGAGGGTCATTTAGGTTGTTTCCGTGTCTTGGCTGCAGTAAACATGGATTGCTATTAACGTGCAGTGGTAGGAGTATTGTCATGAAGATCATCCACATCCATAGGTTATTATCTATAGGATGGCTTAGGCTAAATTCCATGCTATCTATTTCTTTCCCATGCTTGATTTTCTTCTGCCTTTTAAAAATAACTTTTTAAGTTACTGTAAAATGATATATACTCATTGAAAATAAATTCAAACTAAAGAGAAAGTCATAATAAGAAAATAAGAATCACGTGAAGTCATACCATGCAAAGCTAATTACTGTTCATTTTTTGGTACCTATCTCTTTGCATTTGTATATACATATGAGTATATGCATAGATATCCATATATGATATTTTGCAACTTTATACTCTACCACACGTCTTAGACACCTTTCCATATTTGTATACATATAGTTACACCTTTGTTTTCAATAATTTTTTAATTTTAATTTGTAAGAATGTAGTCATTTAATCAATCTCCCATTGGACTTTCACATAGTATTAATTTATTTCTTACATCTACACATAAAATTGCAAGGACTACCTTGAACATACATCTTTGCACATTTGCCCTGTTACCTCCTTAGGATGAATTCCTGTAATTAGAAGTGTTAGTTCCAAGGGTGTGCAGGGATATAGTGCCAAATTGCCCTCCAGAGAGCTAGCACTATTCCCATCAATAATGTTTGGAAGTGCCTGTTCTTTCCTTTTAAGCATCATGGTAAATAGTGCCAAATAAATTGCCCTCCAGAAAGCTTATGCCTACTTTCCCTCATCTGGGGTAGAATAATTTGAAAAATGTCTCTATTAGTTCAATAAAATATATTAATTAATACGTTAAACTCATTTATATTTTTAGTAATAAAGAAGTTGAATTTTCCCCTTTTTTGGGACTCTTGTGTTTCATGTATTTGAACTGGCTCATAAAATACATCTTTAAAATTTTAATTTGGGGATCAAATCATTTTCAAAGTTAGGCCAGAGTATTACAGAATTGCAAAGCAAGTAATCATGGTTTGAAAGTTAGGTTCCATGCACCTAAACACTAAATTCCCGGTGAATCCTAATTTTAATTTTAATCAAAATACCTTACGTAAACATCACATATTTTATAAACTCATTTTGTTATAGTGTCTATAGCTATCCAGACCTGTATGAAAATAATAAGAAAAATGTAATGATCGGATTAAAATTTCAGTCTGGGAAATAACTTACTTCTGGACGTTTCTGCATTTTCAGTTATCTCTACAGGCAAGAGTAATTTTTCTTCAGCTTTGTAAATAATTCTTACATTGCACACAGTTGTGTTATGTGTCTTATTGCAGAACAAAATATATTTTCAGCTTCATGTGCAACATCTAATCATAAAAGGTGCTTTAGTTTACTAGGTTTGTTAGAAGAATTAAGGCCAGGATCCACTTTCATGACCTCACAAGTTAAATAAGCCAGTCACACTTAACATTCTTAACATAGTCTTCCTTAGTAAATGCGCCTATTTATGCATCCTGATATAAGTGATAGAATTTACAGCCATGGAAGAAGTTTTATAGTCCAATCATCTCCTTTAACAAATGAGCAGGCTGATGCCTTGGCAATGAGTGAGTGCTTTGCCTGAAGACAGAGCCAGAGGTAGAATTTATGTCTCTTGATTCTCTGTCCCCAAATTCTTTTCACTAAACCATAAACAAACACTAGTAATCCACATTTACAAACATTTTTTTCTTCATCATCTTGAGTATATTCCACATTTTTGGTCTTGTTTGTTTTTGTGGGAAGCACATTGGCAAGGGGGGAGCTGATGGTACAATCAGTAGGGGTTCTTTTTCTGTGCTCAAGAAATGGTTATATATGAATCATGGTGGTGGGGTTTCTTACCAGTTCTCTGCCAAAGGATATTTTGCAAATGCTCTCATTGTAATTCCCGTTGCCTACACTATACAGCTGCAAGTTTTTAACCACTGTAATTGTTATTTGCCTTTTTGGGACAATCTGAAAGCCCCTGCTGGGTAGCTAACATTTCTTATACATCTTTGCATCTCTACCTCTTTGAGCACTGTGCTTAGAAACAATAGGTGCTCAAGAAATGTCTGACAATGAAAGTATTTTTTACCAGTAGGGATCGCTTATCACCACATTTCATAAAAGGTTTGGGGTAACTAAATTATAATCCTCCTCCCCATCACCCCCACCCCCCATGCTTCTTTGATTACGTTAATAGTCCCATTATAGCTTTGCTTGGTTATTTGGAAATTGCAAGGATAGCATAAAAAGCAACTTGAGATGGCTGGAGAAGTGTCATTTCTCCGACTGACACCCTCTAAACAGATTTGAAGTTTGCACAATCTTTGGGTAACTAACCTTCCCTTTTAAAAAGAAGCGGAACTAAGATGAGTTATCCACAGAATCTAATGGAATAGAATCAAAAGTAAATTCTCCTGTGCTGGTTTCAGGAGCTCGTGATAAGTTACCTCTGAATTTGAGCTTCTGAAGGGCTGTCAGAGATAATCTGAAAGTTTTTAACTGCTGGCTGTCCTATGACCCCGAAATGAAGTGATTCCCCACTTCTTCTTCCTTCCATGAGCTGGTCCATAGTCCATAGAACCCCCTCTTTCTACAAGGAGAGGATATTCAGGTGATAACCGACACACAGGAAATCTCTCACCAGTCTAGTAATTCAGTCAACTCAGTTCTGAGTTGAAGCATGCAATAGGCACTGGCTCAAGAAACTCTTGTCGTCTGTTTTATTTTCTACTCTGTACATCTTTCCTTAATTTGGGCTAGGACCAGCCTTTTTTATATTTTTTCTTTCATAGATCATTAGCTCCAAATCTAAATGCTGATCACAATCCATATCCAATGCCGCCACCACCATCATCACCACTTTTTTCATGTGTTACACTTTTGAACTTTACATAAATTCTATAGGGACAGAGACTGTTATTGTTCGTTTACAAATGAAGAGACTGAGGCTCACATGAGTTACGTAAATTGCCTGAGGCTGAACAGCGAGGAATCAGCAGACACAGACGGCAAAGCCAGACCTGTCTGACCACAGGGCCCATGCTCTTATCAGAGGTCAGCACATCACAGCCCGAGGACCCAATCCAGCCTCTACCTGTTTTTAAGTTCAGCCCATCAGCTGAAATGTTTTGCCCATTTTTAAATAATTGGGAAATGCATCAAAAGAATAACATTTCACCCCACACAAAAATTATATCAAATTCAAAGTCAGTATCTACAAATAAAGCTTTATTGGAACACGGCTAGGCTCATTCATTGTTGTTCATGGCTGCTTTTTCCTCCACAATGGTAGAGTGGGATAGTTGTGATGGAGGCTGTTTGTCCCACAAAGCCGAAATGTTTACTGTCTGGCCCTTTCCAAAAAAGAAAAGTTTGATAATATTGTCCTTTGTAACTTTACTCAGTCCCGGCCTGGAGTCTTTTCATGACGGGACCCCTATATTACATTTGTCTTTGGTTTTACTTGAAGTTGTTAACCTGGATAACTACTACTCACTTGTTACTCAGCAGGCGACCTCTGGGCCCACCCACAGGAAATGTCTGAGTGGTGTTTCTCCTGGTTCTAAAATTTGTAGGCCATTGCTCATTTCCGCAGAACGAAGGGACCAGTCTCCTCTAGCCCATCCTGGGGTCCTTTCCCCTCAGCTGCCCTCTTCCTGTTTGCTTTCTATTTCTTTTCTTTTGATCCCCCTCCTACTGAGAAGCTGCTCTTTAGTTCTTCCCTTCATCCTTCCCTTCTGGGTCCCCTATATTGTTTAAAAAGCAAACTAAAAACAACTCTCCTGCTACAACTCTTGCCTGGCTTTGCTGATTATTATCATGACCTAGGTCAGAGGTTCTCTCCTTGCTTTTGTGTGATGTAAAGACAGAAACTCCCCTCCATGGTTAAGACAGTCACCATCTTACCCAGAGAGGTTTCCGGATGTCATCTCCTACAAAGATTAGAGCTGTTTTCTTACATTACTCCTGTACCCAACTCTGGGTGGACAGTGCTTTATGGGTGTGTGAGTATCCCTTTGCTCACAGGCATCTAATTGGTGGGTATCGTGTGCATTGAGGAGGGAAGGTCATAGTAAAATTTCTGAAAATGGAGGGAAGAAGGGGTGGGGGTGGAAGCTACATGAAGACAAGAGGAACTGTGGGAGGATGAGCTTAGGTTTGATGACTGTATCCAGAATGAAGCAAGTTTAAGTCACATATGAGAAAGGGCTAATTCCTACCATTCCAGATCATGACACCACTGTGGAGTTTCCCTGTTTTCCAGATATTGTGCTTAGTGAGGGATCTCATGCTCCCCTCACTAGGGTCTGCTGGGGGGTGTGGGTATGGTGCCCTACTTGGTGTATGAGCTTAAGGAACTTGCCGTGGATGGCAAGGCTGATAGTGGCAAAGCAGAGGCTTTAATGAAGGTCTGTCTGACCTCAGAACCTGAACTCCTGGCTACTCTGCTTGTGTTGTTACTCCATAATGAGTTTCTGAACCTATGACCCAAAAAGGCATGGTTGGAGATAGAACACCTGAGTGGATTCCATGGGAATTTGGGCATGCCAGGGCCAGTGATGGTAATTAAGAGGGGCTTATCTGTGTCTGTCTATATGTAGGTTCCTTTTGATATGCACCTTTAAGTCTCTGCTGATCATAGAAAACTGAGTCTGACTCATTCTGACTGTTAAGGTTGAATTCCAAGTATGAATGAAGGAACACTGGTTGTAATCTGTTTACTGCTAGCTGCTCTGTATAGCCTGGAAGTTTATATTACATATCAGCCATGAATATCGATTGCACTATCTGTCTTATAGACTGTAAGGAGACCCAAACTTTGTGCGTTTTCTTACACATCTAAGTTAACTTGTTTTAAAACAGCAATGAAAACATGGCCAGTTTGGTACCATACCTAACTAGATGAATGCTGCAGCCCCTTTTTGGCTGAGAAAGAAAATACTAGTTCTTTCTATGGAAATGTACGTATGTTTGCCCTGGATGGTGTGGAAGGAACTCGAATGATCTCTTTTTGTGGTAGACGAGGCAGTGGCATTTAGGCATAAATTTTCTTTTAAATTAATGGACTCTCTCTGCTTTCTCTCTAGCCAAAGCAGGTCAGCCATCCCTCCGCTTGAGTTGTTTCCCATAATCTCATGCTGAAGCCGTGGAAATCGATGGGCTGGATGTTGAGTGACAGTTACTCATTCCCTTTCTCTATTCTCCCGTCTCCAAAGCCACATGGGAAGGATGAGTTAGAGATAAGACTAAGGCTATAGTCTGAAGAACCTGTGGGGAGAGAATGGTAAAGAATATGGGAATAAGTTCACAGTGAATGTGAAGAGATAGCCTTTCTGCGACATTTAAGAATTTTTAAAAAAGATTGATTTTTATTGTTTTTGATAGAGAGAGACAGAGGGAAGGGGGAGGGCCCAGAGCAGTCTCTATAGTTGCATGTCATTGGTTTTCTACATGGTTTCATTCCACAGGTGCATGTGGGGCTGCATGGGGCAGAAACCAGGCCAGGGGCTTGCCCTGGTGAGAACTGAACTAGGAGCCCACCCCAGTTCAGAATATGGGCTTGCCCAGACCTGGGCCGGGATTCAATCCTTGGACCCCAGAGCTGCAAGACGAGTGCTCAACCTGCTGAACCATCCCAGCATCCCCAGTATTTAAAAACTTTATAAGCATATTCTCCCCGCTTTATTTACTCCTTCCTGCACCTCAAACTCCTTTGCCATTTAAAAAAAAAAAAAATTCCCAAAGACTCTGAACATATCTAAAGAGAGAACTTGGATAAGTTCTCTCATCAGAACTCAGATCAATTCAGCAAACACATTTCTGACCTGTTGTTAGGACATTGAAGACATTGGGTTAGGTGGAAGTAGACAGAAACGTATTCCGCTCCACTTTTCTATTTACTAGCTATGAACCTTGAAAAATCTACCTAGCCTCTAGCTTCAGTTTTCTCACCTGCTATATGGACAGACTGACTTTCATTTCCTTGATTGTAATATAAATTAGGCAAGGTCATATACATGCTCTGGCCAGGGCTTGGCGTTCATTGTACAATAATTATTTATTGAGTGCACACCTGGGTTTGAAGGATCATGCTACAGTAAGTATACAGGTTTGCTTCATTCTTCTTTCCTTCTAGCCCTTTAGAAGCTTATGGCCTAGTAAGAGATAGCAAAAGCACAGAAATGTGTAGAATACAAGCTGGAATCCTAGATATGCTTAGAAGAGGCACTATGAGTTGGGAGGTCCTATGGTTGAGACGGAGTGAGCAAAGTTTTTTCAGTGAGCATGGAAGTATCAATGTGATTTTCAAAGTTCATGAGGAAATTGTGTCCTAGATCCCAAGTAGGTATGAGAAGGAATCTTGACTTTAGATATTCAGGAACACCAATAGAATGTTAATGTTGGTAGAATAATCCCTTAGAAGAATCAAGAAGAAAAGACCCTAGCAAAATACTGGAGCTTAAAACACCTTACTTGTGTTTCCTAAGAATTTCCTTTTTTTTTACCAAGCTATATGCTACAGTAGCTTTTGCTTATAATCACAGTAGCTTGATAAATGGAATATGTCAGATCTTGTACTTTTAGGTGTTTTTGTGTTGTGGAAACTCCAGGAAATCTAGAGGTTAATAGTTAAACGAGTATATCATCATATCAGCTGGGTTTATGGGCACACTGTAATTATACAAGCAAGCTGTTGGTTCGATAATCAACGTCTAGCTAAGTCAGGGAAAATTTCCAAGAGCATGGCCACTGCTGTAATTTTCATTCTTCATAACCTGCCAACCTGCCTTTTTCATTTCTTAGTGCTTTTCCCTTTTCTAGAATCGTCTGAAGTCAGTTAAGGAGGAAAACTGTGTAATGGATTTCTGAATTCTCATTTCACTTGCCTTGCGAGTGGAGCTCCAGGCGGGTCTTTGTTTTACCAAACTTCTTTTCTCGAGGGTGATACTAGATACTGGCAAGGGAGTTCATAAATTTTTTGTGTATTTTGAATTTCAGAAAAATCCCATTTAAAAGATAAATATATTTAATACAATTAATGGATTGAATTGATTTTTCTTTCCTTATCTTGGTTTCAGAAACACAGTGACCTAAGCTCTGGAGCTTACTGTAGGTTGTTTCTTGCTGTGACGGTTACGTAGTCACCATCTTTCTCCTCCATGACTTTGCTTAACTTAGAGAGGGCAAGCTGGTGGGCTGAATCATGCAGTCAAAGTTGGGCAAGCCTCACTCTCTTGTCCCATTATTGAGAACATATGACCCAGCCAGGTAGATAGTACCTGCCAGCTTGCTGTATCATCTCATTCAAGTGGCTTGCCAAGTCTTCTCACTTGGGACTTTGTTCCTGGATGAATTTCTATTTTTATAGGTAAAGTAGGAGGGGGGAATGCAGATTTAATTGTGGAATTGATTTAAAATTGAGATTGAGAAATTTTGCTACATTAGGGTTAGAATGACTTTTTCCAGATTTCAGTCTTTTTTTTTCTTTCTGATGTATCCTAAGAACAAGAGAGTCAGTGTTAGCTGGGTAGGGAGTGGAGTGGATGAGTGGGGCAGAGAACCATATATTTCTTGGTTGAATTTAACAAACGTTATTAACAAAATTAAGTAAATAACCTGCACTGAACACTGTGATAGCTGAATATAAAGATGAATAGAATTGTATCTCTGTCTTGAAGTAGCTCACTGTCTAGTAGGATGTGTTTGTAGGCTCGTGCGGCCATAACAAACTACCACAAATTGAGTGGCTTGCACTCCAGAAATGTGTTGTCTCACAGTTCTGGACACGAGAAGTCTGAGATCAATATGGCGACAGCGTTGGTTGCTTCTGAAGGCTTCAAAGGGAAAAATCTGTTTCTGCTTTTGCTGACAATCTTTAGCATTCCTTCCCTTGGGGATGCATGTCCAGATTTCTGCTTTCCTGTTTACATGGTGTTGCCCCTGTCCCTGTGTGTGTTCCTATGTCAGGTTTCCCTTTGTATGAGGACACCAGTCATATTGTATTAGGGGCTGACCCTCATCCAGTATAAGCTCATCTTAACTAATGATATCTGCAATGACCTTGTTTCCACATAAGGTCACATTCTGAGTTCCTGGAGGTTACGACTTCAGCATAGGAATTCTGAGGGGACACATTCAGCCCATAACATGGGAAAGCAACATAATGTTACTGTATGACGGGCATGTAAGTTTTGTTACAAGATGCAGCTGGGATACTGAGGACAGTGCAGGGTGTAAAGTCACCAGAAGAAGATCAGGAAAGCCTGTTGGTAGAGGGAAGACATTCGTTGGGTATAATGAATTTTCACTGTGGTTTTTCTCAGGAGAATAAGCAAGTGAAGAAAAGAGACTTTCCATCTGGTCCTTGAGCAGACTACCTGCTCTTTCTTCTGATTTTCTGTCCTAGTGACAGACTGGATGCTTCTAATCTAAGTGGAGGTGGGGGGTGTTAAATGAGAAAGCCTCTCTCCCCCCTCTCTCTTTCGTTCTCTCTCTCTCACACACACACCACACATGCTGTTGCTGTATTGATTCCCAGAACTTATTAATGTTTAGTGGTCATGAGACAGCAAAATACTCTCAGTTGTTGTCACGGCAGCTTTCTTGTATACAGAGGTGGTGCTTGGAATTTGGGGGAAGGGGGCATCCTTCCCCCTGTAACTAATGGTTCTGGTCCTCATGGAAAAAGCTTAAGAGGGAATGGGAATAAGAACCAAGAATCTGGAGCCAGGCAGAGCTTATTTTTAGAAAAGGCCAGTAAGGCTTAAAGAAAAAGTACTTCTTGATCATTACCAAGCTCTTACAATATTGACTATTAACAAAAGGTCTTTTCAACTGTGTGT
>PVKE010044932.1:0-12813 GCA_004027555.1 Craseonycteris thonglongyai | reverse complement strand
ACTGTACACACCATTCCCTCGTTAATGCTTTAACTACTGAAAACGAGTATATACATGGCCCAGTGCCTTTCCTGGGGGCCTATGGGCATGTATAAATGCGCTGACTCCATTCCAGCGATGTTTATAAATGTGATGTGGCCTGCATGAATCTTGCCTGTTGCACCAAATGGCCCGTGTTTTACTTGAGTTTGACACCCCTGCTTTAATGAATATGGGATGTTAGTCCATTCATTTCTAGTGTGAGTATGCTGGCCACAATATATGACGTTTTATATGGAAAGAAGAAAATCACTCTTAAGATAGTGAACAAATCATATTACTCCTACTTTCTGCCTTGGGCATTCTTTTAGATACTGGGTAGAATATCTAACTTTGAATCTCAGTAATGCATGTTAGAAGGCTGAACCTAAAACCAAGACCTCTGCACCTAGACCAGTGCAGTGGGTTTTGAAATAATAAGGTTGTGTTACAATTTTCTTTGTTCAAAAAGTGAAATGTGTGGATGCTGGGATAGTGCAGCAGGTTGAGCACTTGCCTTGCAACCACGAGGTCCAGGGATCAAATCCCAGCCCCAGCCCCTTCAAACTCATATGCTGAACTGCGGCACAGCTTTAACTGCCAGGATAACTGAGAAAGTTGTTGTCTCCCATGCTGAAAGGTTCCAGTTGGTTCCCGCCCCACGTAGTCCCACAGCCACCTGTGTGGAGTGAAACTGTCACAACTAATGATATAAAATTATGGAGACTGCTCTTGGCCCTCCCCCTCTTCTCTCTCTCTCTTTTCTCTCAAACAATAAATGAATATTTAAAAATAGTAATAAAAAAAGTGAAATGTACACCATTAAACTTAAAATAGAATTTATGGATAAACAAAACACAGTCATTTTAATTATGTGAAGTAAGATATATTGAAGTCAAAGCATTAGGAAAAAAAAGTATGTTTCTATTTTTTATCTAGAATTCTGAAATTCAAAAAGTTCTGCATACCTACAGCTTTTTTCTTATCTTATTTGAGAGCAAATCCTGATATGACCTGAACTGAGATACTTTCTAGTTGTTCTATAATGCTTATAATGAATATTCATATATTTTGTTGTAGAAATATTACTGTGTTTGATCGTGAGATACTACACAAATCTCATGGGAATATCATGTAATATTCAATATATCATGCCATATTAACCTTTCTAAAATCTAAAATATCCTGCATTCTGAAACACACCTGGCTCTTAAGGACTGAGAACTGTATAGTTGTTTTAGTTCTTATTTTTTGAGGCTGTAGCTAAAACAACACTGTAACATAAAGAGGGCATAGGTAAATCATATAAATATACTTTTGGCCTTCATCCATTATTTTATTTATGCCTAGGGACTTTTTTTCTGGCTAATTGAGAGAAAGGTGTTTATTTGCTTTATCTGTCTTACCTAGCATAGCTCAGTGACAACCCAGTAATGCAGTTTTAGGGGAGAAAGGTGAATATTACCTTCAAAGTCATCATTTCAAAGGCAGATTTATCAATCTCTGAGCCCCACATGCTCAGAACCTGGCTGCTCTGTATAACTAAGTAGCACTGTCCAGGACCAGGTATCCTATTCTGTGCACTAAGGCTAGGCAAGACATCAATCTTGGTCCACTAATGGACTGCCAAGCAATTCTAGGATGCACTGGTGGACTGCCAAGCAATTTTGGGGTGACTGCCTGAATAATAAAATAAATAGCTAGTGGACCATGACACTTGGAGAAGTAGCCCTTTCCCCCCCAAAATCTGCCCAAACCTGCTGTACACTACCTAGCATTGAGCTGAGGATAGGAATATGTATGAGGGCTGTCTAGAAAGTATCCAGTCATGTAATATGAAAAATAGAGTCATGTATAGCTGGAATTTTTTTGTGGACGACCCTCATATTTGTCATTGCCTCTTCATATTATATACAATATTTATTTCTCTTTTGGATTTCCACCCTTACCTCTGCTTTGAGCATTTCTGTTTTTTTCTCCTTGGATGATGTTTAGATTTTGGAATAGTTCATGTTTATAAACATAAGCATAAGCTAATATTTCCTGAGCACTCATTGGTTCCCAGGCTCTGTGAAGTATATAAGACTGTAAGGGAAGTCTCTAACCTGAAGTTATTTCCAAGGTCCAAGGGTTAATATAGAGGGTGAGAAATGGTGCTTTTGATTTAGGCAGGTCTGAATTTGAATTCTGGCTCTACTACTGAATAGTCTGGTGACCTCGAACAAAAGTTACTTCCCTTCTTGGTGTCTCAGTTTCCTCTGAAAAATGGAAATGATGGAAATGGTACCTGCCTCATTATGTCATTATGAAGATTAAACACAATTGTGAACATGAAGGGCTCATACAGGCATGTAGGAAGTCTATCACACTTGTTATTACTGGTCATTTTTTTCTAACACTGCAGTGTGGTCTAATGGAAAGAGTCTGTATTTTAGCATCAGACAGACGTAGTTTTAAATGCTAGCATCTCCATTTAACAGCCATGTATAACCTTGGGTGAGTTATCTTACCTCTCAAAGCCCCGATTTAATCATTTGTAAAATAAGAAACACAATATCCACTTTATAAGATTGTTGTGAGGATTACACGAGATAAATTATGTAAAGCACCTAGCCAAATTCATGACTTATAGGCTCTCAAGTGCCACCCTCCACCTACTGTCTGTACAAATGCAAGAAAGTAGAGGAATGAATGCCGAATTATAGCAATAGTGAGGGAAAGTGCAAAATTCTAGATGACAATGCACTGTGAACTATTACTATTTAGTTTTTAAGTTCATATGAGGGAGGAATTCCTGTTGGCTAGGAGTGAAAGGAAAGGCTTCTCAGAAAAATAATATGAAAGCTGGGTTTTGAAAGGTGGGTGGCATTGATGTCAGCAGAGGTAAGTAGGACAGCATTCCTGTTGTGGAGGATCAAATTATCAAAATGATGTTGTACAGCATAATAATGGTTATAATGATAAATATTAGTGGGTCAAGCATAATGTTTTCTAACAGATTTTTTTAATGTAAATAAACAATCATGTGGGAATGTGTAAGCAGTTATATGGGAAAACTGCCTTTTTCTTATAACCTGCCATTGTTATTATTCTATTACTGTTGAGATATAAGGTTTCACTTCAAACTTTTAATATTATAGCAGATGGGCCAATCCTTTACGAAGAAGAGTTAATAAAATGTTAAAGGAGTTGAAGAAACCAAAAAATAAAAGAAAGATGGATACTGAAATGTTAGAGATAGTACTGGAAAAGGAGGAAGAATTAAATGAAATAATGGAGGAAGACACTAAAGGTAATTGACAGCAAGATGTAAAGTTGAAGTACTTAATATTTGATTCTTGTTACCATCATCTTGGTTTAATTGATGCTTATTTTTTACTCCATAAATGTTTGGACCACAGGAGTATCAACTTCTGTAATACTATTATATCACTAGGGTATTTGGATGGTAGGAAGGTGGACAAGAAACGTACCAAATTGTTTGGATGCTGTGTTATTTGTACATAGTTCAACCCTCTTGGGGAAACAAAGAAATGGAATCTGTCTGTTCCTAGTGAGAGTCCATGAAAGATACTCTTGCTAAATAATGGCCGTAGTCTCCTATATGTGTTGACTACACAATGTATCCATGGGGAAGGGGTATAGCCTCTGGAGCCTGACATATCTGGGATCAAATCCTAGATTCTAGCTGTTAGTTTCATGTACTTGCTACCCAAACTTATACAATGAAATATTAAAAGAGGTTGAGAGAGGGGATCCCAAAATAATATACTAGGTACTATGTGGGCCTTACTTGCACACGATTACATATTCCCTAGCCTTGTCCTGGATATCCTCCTCCTACAATAGTTGTGAAGGTCCAAGTAAGAATAAAGTAGTTGGTGAGAAAAGGGGTATACTTCAGGGAATAGAGTACCGTACTGGACTGGGAGCCAGGAGACTTGGGTCATTAACTAATGGTGTTTCCATGGGCGAGTAATTTAACCTTTTAGCTTCTTAATGCAATTAGCTGAGATTTTTATATACAAACAATATAATGTATGTACAGATGCTTTGAAAATGGCAATGTGTTACTCAAATTTAAAGTGTTCACTTCTGGCCTCAGTTACAAAGAAACAGAGAAGTGGGATAACAGACCATTGAATGTAGTGTGAGGAGACTGACTTTAGTCCCAGTTATACCACTATTTACAGTGGGAGCTTAGGAAAGTCCCTTAACTTTCCTGGGCCTCTGTTTACCAAGCTATAAAATGAAAGGTTTGTGCTAGATGAGTAGGAAGAGTGACTTATCTCAGAAGGACCAAAAGAAAATCCTTACACAAGTTATTATATATGTGTATGTATATGATATTCATATAAGATAATATAATAAGTATATTGCGGAAGCCGGGATGGCTCAGTGGGTTAAGCGCCCACTTTGCAGCGCCGGGGACGCAGGATCGGATCCCGGCCCCGGCCCATGGGGACCCATGTGCTGAACTGGGGAGTGCCCCCAGTTCAGTTCTCTCTCTGTCTCTGTATATCTCTCTCTCTCTGTCAAAAACAATTTTAAAAATTAAAAAAATATATATAATAAGTATATAGAATAATCATGTATATCATTATACATACCCATATGTTACTTTGTATAAATTTAATGCAATACATACATGTACATATGTATGCACACACATACACACCACATGCACACACACATGGCATTATAACTAGATTAACAGAAGTTGGTATCTGTGGGCCATTCACTGGACCATGGAAGTTAGCTCTGTTATTCAGAAATTATCATTGTAATGATATTTGCTATAGTGTATATTGTCTGTATGCCTCTCAGTATTGTAAGATGATACACTGGTAAACTTAAAATATATAAGTTAATTATAACATTAAATATAAGAGTTTGAGAACTTTATTGTAGTCATTTCCTTTGATAACAAAATGTGATGTATGTTTACTAGTTTTTTCAAGTTGTTTAGCTCTCATTCACTTTTCTCCTACAGCATTACTTCCCAAATAAGAAGAATGCAAACCATTCAGAGCAGAGGAGACTGTTCTAGTCATCTACACCAGTTGGAGCATTTTAGGACAAAAATTAGTCTTATTTTTGTCATGTTTACCTTTGGATATAAAATAAAGTTCATAGTACTGTTTTTGTGCATCAAACCAGAATCTGAATTGTTTTTTATTAAAAATAGCTTCTACAGAATTTTAAAAACCATATGAAAAGCATGGGTGACATTTGAGGTCCTAGATAGTGATGTGATTTTTGCAACTTGGGTAATGTTATCAATATATAGTTCTGTTGGTATTAAGTAAGGCAGAGATTTCATGTTGTTATTTACCCTCCAACAAAGTGGGTAAAAAAAAACAACACAGTGATCATATTTCACTGCATATGACATTCTTTATTTTGAGGAAAAGAAGTAAAAATATTTTGTTGTACAGTTCTTCATTTTATTTTATAATCTATAACATTGTTTTTCCATCATTAAAGTAAGACATACTCATTATTGAAATTTTGGTAAATAAGGTTATATAGGAGAAGAAAAAAAAATCAACCATAATCTCACTACCCAGAGCTGAACACTGTTATCTTAAGTTTTCTTTACTTCTTAAAGAAAACAATTATATTCTTTGACATACATAAATTGATTTAAAAATGTGTGTGTGTGTGTGTGTGTGTGTGTGTGTGTGTGTGTGTGTTTTATGGTTCACTTTCCCCATTTGACATGGGTAGTTCTCAAGTTTACCTGGGCTTGTAGTTCATTCCTTCAGCAAACATTGATTCAGCCCCTGTTACAGACCATGAACTTTCTATGTGCTGGGTATATAGTCATAAGCAAGATAGTCTTGGCCTTTCATTCGTGGGGCTCTACAGTTCAGGTGAGGAGGAAGCCAGGTAAAGAAGTAATGACAGGGCTATAATATGAGTCATAGCAAGTTTTATGGGGGCACAGAGCAGGGGCATGTATCCCCAGATGTTCGGAAGAGACATAAAATGAAAGGTAAGAAGGATCAATAGATGTTTGCTATGTAATCACTGTGTGGTAGGAAGAATGTTTCAGGTACAAAAGCCCAAGTGCATGGAGTATTTGGGGCACTGCAGATAGTTCAGGGTTATAGCAACTTAACTCAGATGTTAGATCAGAATATGACCCACATTAAAAATTTGGGTTTTATCCTCTGAACAAAAGGAAACCAATGAAGTGTTCTAAGTAAAGGAATGATATGCTTAGCTGTATATCCTTAGAGGTGACTCTGACCATTGTGTGGTAAATTGGAAGTTAGCAACACTAGGGCCCATTGTGAAACTGTTGTACGAGTTGTGACAATTAAGTTTGTGAACTCATCCTAGAAATATTGCTACCTACCTCATTGCTGAATATCACCACAGTCACATTCGAAGTACTTCCTTTGGGAAGCCATGCACTGATGCCAGTGCCACCCTTCAAAGTAATTTTGGAACTCTTTTTCTGGAATGGCCATCAGAGCCATCATCATATTACCCTTGATGTTCTGAATGTCATCAAAATGTCTTTCAGTATGCCCTTTATCTTCCAGACAAAGAGAAAAATTAATTGGGGGCCAGATCAGGTGAGTAAGGAGGGTGTTCCATTGTAGTTGTTTGTTCACTGGCTGAAGACTCCCTCAGAGACTGTACCTTGTGAGCTGATGCACTGTTGTGACACAAGAGTCATGAGTTGATGACCAAAAAGTTCAGATCATTTTCATCTAACTTTTTCAGAGCCCTTTCAGC
The DNA here is from genome assembly GCA_004027555.1 of Craseonycteris thonglongyai. Taxonomy (NCBI): domain Eukaryota; kingdom Metazoa; phylum Chordata; class Mammalia; order Chiroptera; family Craseonycteridae; genus Craseonycteris; species Craseonycteris thonglongyai. Next base: position 6,045 of record PVKE010044932.1, on the reverse strand, counting down.
ACTTCCAAATAGTCATCTTGGTTGACTGTCTAGTTGGTACAAATTCATAGTGAACGATCCCTCTGATATCAAAGTAGGTTAGCAACAGTGTTTTGACTCTTGATTTGGACTCATGGAACATTTTTGGTCATGGAGAATTGGATAACTTCCATTGTGTACTTTGATGCTTTCTTTCAGGGTCATACTGGTACACACGTTATTTCATCACCAGTGATAACATGGCCCCCAAAATTATCTTGCTTCTCCAAAAGGTCTTAGCAGACTTCAACTCTCTTTTGCTTTTGCTCATTTTGAGCTCCTTTGGGACCATTTTTTTTTGCACATGCCTTTCTTATGTCAAGATTTTCCTGTTTTCTCTATTAATGTTTACTTGGTCTGCTATGCTTCTCACAGTCAGCTGAAGATTTTGATGAATTTTTGCAATGTTTTCACCAGAACTACTCATTACTGGCCACCCTGACCTCTCCTCATCAGTGATACTTTCTTTCCCCTCAGAACAATGTTTAATCCATTTGTACACTCCCATTTTCTTTATGGCATTATTCCCATAAACTTTGGCTAGCATGTCCCTGATTTCACTTCCACTCTTGCCAAGTTTAACAAGAACTTTAATTTTTGTTCATTGCTCCAATTTAAGCTCTGACATTCTCATGACAGTACACAAAAAACACACATTAATGAATGCCACTCAGCAAGACACCACCACATGTTAATACGAACACAGCTGTGAGACACTGATATACCAAGGTAATGAAACATTACTGAGTTGTTTTTTTTTTATTGTTAAATTTAATGGGGTGACATTGGTTGGTAACAATTAGATAGTTTCCGGATGTACAAGTTCACATCACATCACCCATGCATTGCATTATGTGCCCACCACCCAGAATCAGCTCTCCTTCAATCACCATATATCCGGTGCCCACTCCTACCTCCCCCCACAACTCTCCCTCCCCCCTCCTCCCCACTCTCCAGGTAACCACCAAACTAAAAACCACAATTAGATACCATCTTACCCCTGTTAGAATGGCTATAATCAACAAGACAAGGGATAACAAATGCTGGAGAGGCTGTGGAGAAAAAGGAACCCTCATACATTGCTGGTGGGAATATAAACTGGTACAACCACTATGGAAGGCTGTATGGAGATTCCTAAAAAAATTAGGAATGAAATTACCATATGACCCAGCCATCCCTCTACTGGGCATTACTGAGTTTTTTATACAGTGCTGCCAAAGTAAGTTCATGGTAGAAAGTTTTTGAACTTAATTGTCAGACCTTTTATTAATATGAATGAGAAAATATGGTACCATAGACTACAGTAGTGACACTATGGATAGAAGTAAATAGATTTGAGAGCTCTTTAGCATGTATCGTTAATAGGATTTGGTGATTAATGTGTGTGTGGGAATAAATGATGGGGTTTTCAGGAGAGTATGACTTTTATGTTTCTAAATGATGGGTCAACTGGAAAGACAGTAATGCTATTCACTGAGAAAGGACAATGAGAAAGGCAGGTTTGGCAGGGGGAGATGAATCATTTCTGAATAGACTGAAGTATCTATGGTTCATCTACAAAGAGATAACTAGTAGGTAGTTAGATATATGTGTCTGGATATCAAGAAAAAGGTATGATTTGATATAAAATTTTAGGAGTTATCAATGTACAAGGTCTGACAATTAAGTTCAAGAATTCTCCACCGTGTGCTTAAATTGGCATCACCTTGGCATATTAACTGTGTTCATGTCAACGTGTGATGGTATATTCCTGAATGGTGTTCATTATTGTTGTTTTGTGTTTTTGTGTACTGTTAAGAGAATGTCAGAGCTTAAATTAGAGCAATGAGCAAACATTAAATTTTTTGTTAAATTTGGCAAGAGTGGAAGTGAAATCAGGGACATGTTAGTCAAAGTTGATGGGGGTAATACCATGAATAAAATTGCAAGCAGTGTACAAATGGAGTAAATGATTGTTTGTTTGTTTGTTTATTTGTTTTTGAGAGGAGAGAAAGTGTCACTGATGGAGAGAGGTCAGAGCGGCCAGTATTGAGCATAACTGACAAAAAACATTGCAAATATTCACCAAACTGTGTGTCAAAATCATCAGCTGACTGTGAGAAGCAAAACAGACCAAGTAAATATTGCTAGAGAAACAATTAGAAAAATCTTCACTGAAAATCTTGACCTGAGAAAGGTTTGTGCAAAAATGGTCCCAAAGGAGCTCACTTATGAACAAAAGCAAAGGAGAGTCAAAGTTTGTCAACCTTTTGGAGAGGCAAGATGATGTTTTGGGTCATGTTATCAGTGGTGATGAAACATGGGTGTACCAATACAACCCTGAAACAAAGTGTCAACGTACACAATGTAAGTCAGCCAATTCTCCATGACCAAAAATGTGCTGTCAGCCCAAATTAAGAATCAAAATACCGCTGCTAACCTATTTTGATATCAGAGGGATTGTTAACTATGAATTTACACCAATTGGACAAATAGTCAACCAAGTTGACTATTTGAAAGCGCTGAAAAGGCTGGTGAAAAAGATGAAAAGAGCCTGAACTTTTGACAACTCATGGATGGCTATTGTATCATGACAATGCACCGGCTCACATAGCACTGTCTGTGAGGTAGTTTTTTTTATTTATTTATTTATTTATTTATTTATTTATTTATTTATTTATTTATTTATTTTTAACTGAACTAGAGGCCTCGCCGCATTCTGGAAGCTCACCCCAGTTCAGCATATGGGTCCGCACAGGCCAGGGCTGGGATGCAATCCTCAGTCCCCAGGGCTTCAAAGTGAGTGCTTAACCCACTGAGCCATCCCGGCTTCCCCATTTTTAACCAATAAACAAATAACTGTATTGGAACACCCTCCCTATTCACCTGATCTGGCCCACAATTAATTTTTTCTTTGTCCAAAGATAAAAGAAATATTGAAAGGAAGAAATTTTAATGGCATTCATAATATAAAGGGTAATATGATAATGGTTCTGATGGCCATTCCAGAAAAAGAGTTCCAGAATTGCTTTGACAGGTGGACCAGGCACTGGCATTGGAGCATAGCTTCCCAATGGGAGTACTTCCCAGGTGACTGTGGTGATATTCAGCAGTGAGGTAGGTAGCACTTTTTCTAAGATGAGTTTTCAAACTTAATTGTCAGACCTTGTATAGATGATAATTGAAACCAGTGAATGATTGTTTTAAACCAGGAATAATAAGTTAAAATGAAGTTACTGGAGTAGAATGCAGAGGAACATAAACATTTAAAGAATGCTCAGAAGTATTGTAGCTGTCAGAGATTGAGAAGTATGAGGATAAGGAAGAGAGAGCAGTATAATAAAAGCCAAGAGGATGGCATGTGTTGAGGAAGAAAGAATGATCAGTATCAAAATTCTGATCCATTTCCAATGGCTTTGGTAATGTGGAAGTCATTGGTGCCTTTGGCAATAACACTCACAATGAAAAGGTGAGGACAGAAACTAGATAACTAAAATGCAGAGACTAGGAGGTGAAAACATGAAAGCAGAGTTTGTAGACAACTTGTTAAACAAATCTGGCTGTGAAGGGAACCAGATTAATAATGGTACAGTGATTTATAGAATAGGATGAGGAGAAGAACTTTGTATGATAGGAGAGGAGAGAAACATTGAGTGTAAAGTTTGGGGATGTAGGGTAGTTTCAATCTACTCTCCTGATCCCCACCTTACCCTGGTCTGTTATCATAGCATTATATGTGAACATACTCTATAAATTAGTTATTTATTATGCTTATTATTTGTTATTTGCCTTGCCCTACTGAATATAAGCTCTCCTGGGGAAGGGATGCCTAGAAGAGTGTCAGGCCCATAGTAGGTGTTCAATGAATAAAATACCTATTGGATGATTGGGTTAGAAACAAAGATGTTTTGTTTGTTTGTTTGTTTTTTGTGGGGTTTTTCACTTTTGCTGTGATGAGCAGGCACTTCCAAGGTGAACTTATATCTTACAGAGAAAAAAAAAAGGTCAAACCATACAATAAGTGATCACTAGAGTCAGTAAAAAAGTGGTTGATTTTAAAACTAATCCCCAATAATCTGATACTGCTGCTATAAATTTTAAGAACTGCATTCAGGGAAAACTAAATGAAAAAGAACCCCAAAATATTATCTGAGTAGAAGTAAGTAATAAAACAACACATAGGGGGAAAGCCGGGACGGCTCAGCGGGTTGAGCGCTCGCTTTGAGGCCATGAGGACCGAGGATCGAATCCCGGCTCCGGCCCAGGCGGGACCCACGTGCTGAACTGGGGAGTTCCCACAGTTTGGTTCTCTGTCTGTCTCTGTCTCTGTCTCTCTCTCTGTCGGAGAGTAAAGTGGAGATGACTGTGCACTGAAGACGGAAGGATGGTTTCTCTCTGTGGATGTGAAGAGATTAAAAAAAAAAAAAAAAAATAAAATAAAATAAAACAACACATAGGAAACATATACTTTAGAATATAAGATTGAAATTTTAGCAGAGCAGCTGTGCTCCATAAAGAAGATAAACATAGTCTAAAGCAGGGGTGGCCAACAAGTCGATCGCGATCGACCCTTCGATCACGAGGCCAATTTTGGTCGATCGTCGATCGCTCGCAATGTCTGGGGTGGAATTCTGTGTACCATGGACTTTGAAGCGATTGTAGCTCTTATTACTCGAGCGGCGCCACTGCGGCACCCGGCTGATTTTAAGCAGCAACTTGAGCGGCACTGCTGCGGCGCCAGGCTGATTTGAAGTGTCAAATCATAACATACAATCCTAAGAAACCGACAAAAGGGTATCAGAGTTTATACTCTAGCTTACTCGAACACTGGCTACATTTGCTGCATTTTGCCATATTATGGATCACTCACAACAGAGCTCTTGGTCAGACCCGATTTACCTGTTTCATTAAGAATTCCAATACACTTATACAAAATGTTGGAGAAAATTCCAGGTGCTCAGGGGCACCATATGTACATGGATCACTACTATACTAGTTATGTCTTAGCTCAAGAACTAGCCAAATTGAAATGCAATATCTCCGGAACGATCTTAACGAACAGGAAAGAATTGCCCAAGGAAATAAAAAAGCCAAATTTTTCAAAAAAATCCACGGTCGCGTATCGATGGGGTAACACCTTACTTTTAGGGTGGATAGATAAGAGGATTGTCACTTGTTTGACTACGAGGGGTGACACAGGAATGCCGATGGTCAAAAGGATTACATGAGGTGGTGTGGAAATAATGGTCAAGAAACCCAATATTGTTTTGAATTATATAAAATATATGGGTGGTGTTGATCGGGCGGACCAATATGCATCAAGGTATTGTTTTCTGAAAAAATTGCTTAAATGGTGGCGTAAGATTTTTTTGGGGGGCATGGAAATTTGCCTGATCAATTCCTACATTCTGTATAAACTAGAAAAGACCAAAAAAGGGGAAAAGCCACTCAGCCATTTGCGATTTCTAAAAACACTTGTCGAGCAATTGAGAGGATCATATCGCCAGTATCGTGAGCAAGCGTCTATGTCGCATTCCGATGAAATCCGACTAAATGGGAAGCTTCACATAGTACTACAAGGGCCAAAAAGGGACTGCAAGGTTTGCTGTGACCGTAACACGCCTGGAGGTAGGCGGGAAGTAACGTATTACTGTGATACATGTCCTGATAAACCTAGGATGCATCTTGGGCATTGTTTTATGAAATATTACACAAAAACTAATTACAGAGTGTAATATTTATCAAATTTTGTTGTTTTTGATATAAAAATAAATAAATTGGTGAAATTTATTCTTTGTATACGTTTGTTTGTTTATAAATGATTTTAAAGTACTTGTAAAATGTTTCCGCAATTTGGCCGAAATCGTCTCGAGTGGCTGATTCGCACAAGCGAAAAAGGCCTCGAACGCAAAGGGGTAGAAGACAAAACTTTCTACCAGTAGTTTAATGCATTCTGGGAATTTGCCAAGGTCATAAATTCCTAGAATTCTGACAGCCTGACACTGTGATCTCCGCCCACCCAGACAATACATTTTGACTTATGTGTTA
>PVKE010044931.1:0-12813 GCA_004027555.1 Craseonycteris thonglongyai | reverse complement strand
CCCCCCCCCCCCCATGCTCTGGTCACTCACACCAATCTCCAGCTGCTGCCAGTGCCATGCTGTGGCCTCCTGTGCCATGCTATGGCTACCCGCAACATGCTATGAATACTCTCCTCGTGTTCCTGTCACGTGTCATGCTATAGTCACCCATGCCAAGCTTTTGTCCATTCTTGTCCTCCAACACTCCCAGAGCCATGCTTCACCTCTGCCCACACTATCGAATTCCCCCCTGTCTCTCCTATGCCAGGCTCTGGATCAGTCACTGGGTAGTTCTCCAGGTCATGCTCCATGGTGTTTGCACTGTTCCCTTCCCTTCTCTCTCACTCACCTTCCTTTCTCTGGACTTCAGGTCTTTTCTTGTGATGAGTAAGTTTCTAAGCTAAGGCTGTGTTTTGTTTAGGGGTTCTCTGGTTGGGTTTTATTTGTTCAATTCATTGTTCTTTCCAGGAGAAGTTTTAAGAGTTCCTTTCCTGCCACCATCTTGATGATGTGTCTGAATAAGCCTTTTAGCTGGGTAAAAAATCAATAATAACTCTGGGATACCTTTTCTCTGTATATAGCCTATGCTAATAAATAATCTTTTGTCCTTTTCCAGTTTCTGCTGATATCACATAATTGGTTTATTTTTCTGTTTGTTTGTTTTTCTTGGGTTTTTTGTTTGTTTTAATGCTATAGACCCTTCTTATGTTTGATTGATTTTTCACTTGGAAAATATTTAGTTTTGCAGATTGGAGAATTCCTTAATCTCCTAAGAAGATGGTAGATGAAAGATTCAACAGCATCTATTAAATTAAGTTCAATATACATTTACTGAGGGCTTCTTGTTTTCCTAGGACTCTTCAGAAACTCTAGGTGGTATTATTTAAAGAAACAGAAGATGTAGCCCTTCCCTAAAGAAACTTGTATTGCATAAGGTTCATTGGTTTAGAATTGATGTATTGGCAAGAAATGTCTACAGTAGATACTTGAACAGGGGAGGATAATGATCAAAATGGAAAGTTTAATATAGCAGAGGTCTAAACGTTGAATAAAAATGTGATAAAACTGGATGAATGGAAGCTATTGTAGAAGACTTTGTTACCAAACAAAATCTAATAAATATGGGGTGGTTCTGTGGTAGAAAAAATTAAGATGAAAAGATAGAAATAAGAGATACCTAGGGGAAACTTAGGATCTTGGGGAACTATGTCATTGCAGTTAGTCCTGAGGCTGAGCAGGCTCACCATCCCTTCTGGAGGACCCACACTCATGCTTTCACATGAAGGAACAGCCTTGCATTTATTGCCATAGGAACCACCCCTGATTCTATGAACAGTTCATTCATACAAGTAACACACATCTTCCAAGACATCATTCAATCTACGTTCAAGTTATAGTTTGACCAGGTATAAAAGAATGAGTTAAATCAACCAAAGTTTTTCTAGAAATTAAACTAAAAAAAAAAAAAGAAAGAAAAAGCCAGAAGAGAGCATATAGATACAGAAATTAAAACTATAAAGATAAATGAAGATAGAAATAAGTAGAACAGGAGTTATATCAGAATAGTCATATTAGAATAGCAGCATATTAGTATATTCAGCCAAAATGATGATGGCATAAATAGATGTTTATTTCTTTCATGTCAGACCAGTAGTTAGCAATCCAGGGTTAGTGCACTAACATATATTCTGTCAAACATACACTCATGACAGTACTAAGTAAACAATAGTTTACTTAGGTCATGATCTCAATGAGGGACAAGAATGAGGGACAGCGAAAGTGAGACAGGAGACAAGTTATTATGAGGACACATTATTAAAATCACCATTGTGAGCAATGGGTTCTTGATTTCACTGGGATCAATGGAAGAATATACAGAACACCTTCCAGAATTGTCTAGATGGAGAATAGAAGGTGGGATAATTTGTCTACCAGTGCCCATTCCCCACCATCTCAGGACTGACCTTGGGGCATTAACTCTCCAGCTTCTTAGAGGAGAAAGCACGCTGCCAAAGAAAGTTCCTGCCAGTGTTCTAAGTTTGGGGACACTCCAGAAGTGATCAGTTATGCAGAGAATTCTTAAAGGGAAGCACTGTTAATATGAAGTTAGTTGAAGCCTATATGGAACTACTGGCAGTCATATGGTTGGAATTTTGTGCATGCTGAGATGACGGGGGTTGGAAAACAGATGCATCTGATACAGTACACCCCTCTCATTGTCTAGATTCGTTCTTGGCTATATTAAGTCCTATCTGACAATGAGTCTTCACAGTGAAGGCTAGCTGCAATTTTTGTAAGAGATTTAATAAAAAAGAGGTTAGTGATACCATCTTTGTAATGAGAGGGCCAATGAGAGGACTGGTCCAAAGGCATTAAGATATTCAAAATATCTTCCTCCCAGCACATATTCTACATTTTCCTTACTCTTGTCAGATATTCAGCTGATACAGGTTGCTTATTTGGTGGAATGACTGAGGCCTTCATTTTTGAGAAGTCTGAGTCCACAGTTTGCCTGGCCCTTATTAGATCATGGGTGCTAAGATTATCCCTTCACCACTGTGAACAAGCATATGAAAAGTAATTCTTGGCTACAGAAGGCATGGCCCTCCTCCAGACCCAAGGACATGGGCTAGCTCACTCAAAACTGACAGCTCTGGGGAAAGCCGGGATGGCTCAGCAAGTTAAGTGCTCACTTTGCAGCCCCAGAGACCAAGGAGTGAATCCCAGCCCCAATCCGTGCAGACCCATATACTGAACTTGGGTGTGCTTCTTATTTGGAAGGCCCCCAGTTTGGTTCTCACCCACTAGATTGACTTCTGGCTTGAGGGAGCATGCCTCCCATGTGGTCGCCCCCAGCCCAGTTCCTGCCCTGCATGACCCCTGCCCACCTGTGTGGAACAAAACCATGTCAAAAAACTGATTATGTAGAACTATGGAGACTAATACTCTTCTGGGCCCTCCCCCTTCTCTGTCTCTGTCTCTCTCAAAAACAATAAAATAAATCTTAAAAAAAAACCTGACAGTTCCAAGAGTCACTCAATAATCAAGTCAAAGCAATATTCCTTGGCACAGTAAGGTGACCACATTTTAACATTGGTAAAGCGGGACACCATTGACTGGGAAGGGGGGTGGGGGTGGGTTTCTTGATTAAAAATTTGGTCTATCTCCCGCTGTTCCCTGCCTTGTTGTGCATTCTTTCCAAAAATCGGGACTTTTTTAAAACGCTGCGGGATGCAGGACAAATTGTTAAAAATCGGGACTGTCCTGCCAGAAGCAGGACGTCTGGTCACCTTACTGTTGATATGACATGTTGTACTACCTTCAAACCCCAAAGAGTCTCATAGCACAAAGTACTGAGAAAAGGGTACTCATTCACCCTCCAGACATTTGGGTCTCTAAAAACTTTACCGATGTGGTAAGTCCTTAAAATTTTTTGAGACTTATTGTCCATCCTTCTGGCATGTTATGTGTCTGGCATGTATGTATGTGGATACTGGAGTACCCAGAGATTTTTGTCATTTTCTGTCCACTAGGTCTAATCAGCACCATCAGACATTAGTATAGTGGACTGGAGTCCTGTTCTGAGGAATGCCAAGGTGATGGAGTTCTCTGCATAGTGTCTTGTGGCAGAGAGCAAGTGAGTTAAAACTTAGTACTTGGACAAGCCAGTGAATATGCAGAGCTACTGTCCCTATGCAAATGTGAACAGCTTCTGGTAGAAAGAAAGAACACAACTGCCAGGTTCATAGGAGCATATTGAGTGTCAATTACAATAAAGACAGCACTTTCAGCACAGCAGTTGCTATTAGGGTGACAAACTGATGAAGTTTATGGTGAGTCACAATTACTAGTCTCTGGTTATGAGCCCTCTGGTTTGGGCAGGGATCCACCAGTAGAACTGAATGAGGATGTGATGAGGACCAGTGCTTTGCAACCTGTATGTCTTCGAGAATGGCATTAGTCTTCATAGTTCTTAAAGGATGAACTCTTACTTCTGTTTTCCTATCACAGCAAGGTAGGGTTTGGAGGGGCTATTTTAGGAACTTCCTTTTTACCATCATGGCTTCTAAAGTCCATAGGTAAGGTGATCAGTGTGAATATTCTTCTTGCTACTAAGTATATAATTTCATTCATGCACTTGGGAAATAACTACAGGGTTTATGTACCCACATATTTTGTCCTTCTCTCCAACTCCAACTTCTTTAAGATCAATTCTCTGTACCTACTAGTCAAGAACTAAAAATTCTTCTGGGTGCATAAGCCACTTCCTCCTGAAACATGGGCTTCCTCACTTGGGGTATAATGAGTTCTAATCCTAGTTTTGGGTCAGAAGGCAATGAAGAAGTGAAGGGACATATTTTAAAGATGATCAGCATCATCTTTTGAAGCATTAGCCTCAGTTAATGTATTTGTCTGGTTCCTTAACAAAGGGAGGCTGATCTCCAGCTGAGGCTGAGGTTCTGCAGCCAGTCTAAAAGTTTTAAGAGAATATGAGGATTCAAGACTCAGATTCATTCATCCAAATGCCCCCATCTCAGGTTTAAAGCCCCCAATTCTTTCCTACCAGCCCCTTTCTCTGACAGAAGAGACCTATTGTGGTCATACATCCTATACCCTTTTTACCTTTACAGTCAAGTTAAGATCTCATTTTCACACTCTTTGATCTGTGGGTGTAGGAGGTAAGGACTGCTATAAATTATCATTGTCAGGAGGCTTCTTGCTTTCCCTATGAGTTTCTAGTTTTCTTTCTTTAGGGCACTCACAGCAGCTCATAAAAACCAAGGGCTCAAGGGGCTAGATTAGAAGTGTCCAGAATATCTCCCAGGACTGTCTATTCAAAAGATGGAAGCAGGAAAGTTCATATGGCTCTTTCATTTCCAATGGTCGGCAGTTTTCTCTGAGGGTGCGAATATCTCTGCACTCCCCAGTTGAGTGTGTACTGGCTGAGCAAGTGCTTTTTGGTGTTTAAACCTCAGGACAAGCCATGTGGTAAAAAATGAAGACATATGGAATGTATATGGTGCAGGACACTGTCAGTGTGAAGCTAGTCAGAGCTCTCATGGAATTTTCCATGGAAGCTCCAGCTGATGTCAGAGATAAAACCAAAGGGACGTAAGACGGGACATCAGAGGATTCTGCCACCACAGACAATGCCGGGACTTGGGCAACTTTTGCCTCCTTACTCTTTGTCCTAAAGTGATACCCTCACCATAGGATAAAAATCATCTCCCACTGCATTTTCATTCAAACCAGTGGAAAGGGGAAAAAGAAGGGGAAGACACACCTTTGCCTTGTAGAACAAACTAGAAACAGTGTGCTCATGTCCACTGGCCAGAACTTGCTCTTATGACGACACTTAGCTACCACAGAGGATGGAAAATGTCATCTAGCAAGTTCTGGGCAGCTGGATTCCTGGTCAGAAACAGGGTTCCAGTGACAGAAAACAACAGTTTTCAACTCATTCCCTGGGTAGGATTTTAGAAATGTGTGGTAGTGTTTTTGTTTGATACAGTGACTGGAAAGTCCTCCTGTTATTTGATTAAAGGGCCCAAGAAGATTGGATGAATTGCAATGTATACAACTTCACAATAAAAAGTTGAACAATAAAGAACTGTCTCGTATTCCTCATGACTAGAATATCCTGAAGCACATCCAGGCAGGTGGGGAAAATTTTTTATACTTTTCTGTGTGTTGAGCTTAACTCCATTTTCTGTCTAAATGTGCAATTATAACATACGCTGAAATTTCTAAGAGTGTACGTACAGTTCAATCGAGGAAAATTGTACTGTATTATATTTGTATCTTTATCCAGAGTTGTTCACCATTCCAGAAAAAAAAAACCCAAAAACCCACATCATCTACAAGAAAGCTGTCTGTGGCATTTGAGTCATTGATAGAAGACCCGGTGTCATTCCCCATTTGTAAGTGCCACATTCATCCTGGATGATGTTTAGGGGTAATCAGCTTACCACTTACTTCACCTTATGGAGTAATGCCTAAACACTTATGTACTAAATCATATAACATTTTCAATTAATTTAAGTAAAGAATGTGAATTATTTTAATTTACTTGTATTTTCTTCTGTTCTTTACAGTTTTTTGGTTCTTCTCAAGGTATTGGTGTAAATAAAGTATATTTAAAAACTTCAGGATAATAAAGGAGGCACTGTAAAACAGTCAGTGTAAAAATGGGTATTTATTCTGATAGGGTTAAAACACTATGGGAGGAGAGAACAGAAACTGGGGGACAATAAGCTACTTCTTTCACAAAGAAATGGCAAGTCAAACTACAGAGATAGTAATTATGAGTAAATTGAAACATCAGAAAATAAGTAGAAGCTTTGACATTAAAAGAAAAATAAAGAGTATACAGCAAGTATACAAGAAGCCAGTTAGTTGTACAAAAACAATGAAGTAGATGCGCAGAGAATAGCCTGGCTCATTGAAAGTAGCACCCTACATTGAATAGTCTTGAACTCTCACCACTGACCTCTGTGAGGCCACATTCGTCCTAGTCCACTCCCAGGTTCAGCTTTCCTGTGGCCAGCTCTATTCGAGTTTTCACTTTTACAGAAGTCCTCTGACTTGTGTCCTATGCCTGCTGATGTGTGCTCTTAATATTTCTGCTTTCCCTGGTTACCTCTGTACCTGAGGTTACTTGAGTATATAAGCATACAGCCAAAAGAAGGAATATCAGAAGACTAAGGAGAGAGAGTGGAAATACCTTCTAGGTTGGCCAACTGGAGATAGGGAACACGAGGAGAGTACTGCGATGATGTAGCCATTGATGGGAAAAAATGACGACCTGGATTAGCGAGGAAGGAGGGGAGGTGCCAATATTTGTGCCAATATCTACCTCATGTAAATTCTAATTGTTTGTCATCATTAGTTTCTTAGCTCCTCCCAAACTCTCTAGTCCTCTCCGCCTCATTTTTCTGAGGTTTATTTACATTTCTTTTTGTATTTTACTCTAAATGCTACACAATTTCAGAAGTGAGAGGTAATTCCTATAGCTTCTTCCCTTTTCTGATTGGGCATCTGGGTGAAATGAATTTAGTTAATTCTGATTGCTGTATCTACTATGTGTACCAGGATACTCCACAGATTCAGGTTACATATCATTTACTCATATCAAAGCTCTACTGTGTGCAAGGGAGTGGTATTTGGTAACAAAAATAAAAAGAAGCATAAATTTCAGACCCTAGCCTCAGATGGCTGATAGTGAAAAGGATCAATACTCTGATCAATTTTTCTATTAAAGCATAAATTTTGTATTACTAGTGTGTACAAGGTACTGTAAGGTCACAGATTAGAGCAGTACTTACTAACTTTGCCTGGGAGACCTGGGCATAAAGTGAAAACATCTGGAATCAAATTTACAAGACAAGCAAAAGTTCACAAGTGAAGGAAAATGAAGAAAACAATAGTCATAGAACCAGAGGCATAGAATCAAAATATGATCTAAGTTTACGTATGGGAAATTAAGGAATGAACCTAGAGTATATGAGGCTAGATGGGAGTAGGGTCAGAATGGAGGGAATTAAAGGTGTAAAAATGAAGGCTGATAGAAAGCGAGGAGAAGACAATTACTACACTCTTGGCTTAGAAGCTTGAACTTTAAATATTATTCATCTATTGCTAAACTACTTATTGATAAAGTGCTAATAGTAATACATATCACATAAAAGGGCACTTTGCTAAGTAATCATGTAATTTTCTTAGCAATCTAAGTAATACACTTGAAGTTGCTGAGTTCTAGGTGTCAATATGGTATTCAAATGGAAATGAGTTGGCAAGTTGGGTGATTCAGTGAGATCAGAGTGGGAAAAATATTGGCATCTGGATCCTGGCTGAAGTAAGGTCAAGACACTTAAAACAAGCCAAGGAAAGGGCAAAGGACACAACCACAGGAATACTGATATTTAAGGGATGGGTAGAAGAAGAGGCAATAACGAAAGAGACTGGAAGTAATTGTAAAGAAAAAACCAGGACTGAATGGGGGTCCCAAAACTGAAATAAGCAAATTATGCAAGAAAGGAGCTATTTTCTAAGCCAGATTCTACAGAGAACTTCTGTGAGGTCAAGATTAGAATGTATGTATCATATGTGGAACCTCAAGTCATTTCCTCACCCAGAGATTAACTGGAAGTTCATGCATAACTCCAATTCAGAAAGCCTATGAATAACAAGTCTAGCTTGGAAATATTCCTTGTGGAGGGTTAGAGCAGTGCCAGTGCTCTGAATCCACTTCCAGGACCTACACGGGCAGAACATCCCCTGACACCCGGGTTACAACAGTTAGAGGTAATAGCAAGACGGGCTGCATGTACAAACTTGACATTCATAAAAGTAAATAGATTAATTAATTAATTAAAATTAAAAACCTCAGTTTAGAAGACAGCTCTACCACTTCAACGAGTAAAGTGATCATTGAAAGTTTCTTGACAATAGTAGACAATAGTATTATTGTACTGGGCTGCTATAAAGGGGGGCCTTGCCATTGCCCTCAGGTTTATTAACTATGCAACGAGGAGCTGAGGTTGTGGGGCTGGCAGCAACCACAGAGCAGTGTGTTGGCACACCACTTTTCAATTATCCGCACTACTGATCCCCTCCATTAGTGCAGATAAGAGAAAGCTTACAGCACACATCAGCCAGAGGGAGGGGGAAACCAACCCAGACACAGAGCTTGGTAAACGTGGCTACAGTTTATATCTTGGAAGAGAGGACTCCCAAGTTCCTCTTACATGAGTTCTCTAACTGGACCATAAGGAATGCCAACTCTTCTTCCCTGTGCTTTAGTTTTACATAACAAATCTCCATTTAGGGAAACATACCAAGAGTCTTTCTTCTGTGTGGTAATGTTTCGCCTCTGATTCTGTGTCCGACGTGATGCCTCTGCCTGGCTATGCTAAGAATTACTCAAGTTATGTGAGAGTCAGTAGAAGGATGATATAGTTCCACCTTATCTCACACTGAATTCTCTGTCTTTGAAATGTGTAGACAACATTTTCCCCATCATGAGGCTAAAGAAGCTTAGAGGTGCATAAATATATAGGTTTTATTTTTGGCCACTGGAGGGCTCTCATATTTTTCCACTAATGAAATAGAAACCTGGAGCATGACTAAACACTGGAATCACAGATGAGGTTAAAAGTGAGTGATGGTTTGTGCCCAAGTCTAGGAGCAGAGAAAATCTGAGGAGATGAATGTAATGCTTTAGAGCAGTGACCAGGCCTCTGGGGATTGGTGAGAGTCATTGGCTATGACTCAGATCTCCAAAGTCAGGAAAAGGTGGATTGCCTCCTTTACCTCTTTTACTGTAGTGGTCACTCTCGGTATCTTTTCCCTTCTGTCTGATAATCTCCTGGCTCTCTGTTCTCTCATTGGAGGTCCTACGAAATAATGCTGACATGATTCCTTCTGGGTAGAGGGTGCCTCCTTCCTTTCTTATGCCTAAACCCTGTTTACTACCCAAAGTCTGTCCCCATCACAGACCCTAACCATTATACTTGTGTCATAGATCTTCCATAAATTCTAGCCCCCCCCCCACACACACACACACACTGGCACTACCCTCAGTGGTCCTGCACTTACTCAGGTCAATCACATAGCACTAGATACTTGTGTTGAGATGTCACACTTTCCAACAATAGCTCAATTTGTACACAAAGGAAGGCAGCCAGCAGTTTGGATCACAGAGCCCTGTGGACACAGTGACCTCAGGTCTGATCTAAACTGTTGTGAATGTCCAAGAAATAGGGGAGAAATGGCAGCAGGTGTCTTTGGAAGCAGTAATATTCATAGTCAGGAAGATAACAGAATTGTCCACCTGGCTTGAAATAGTAACCCTATGGATAGCTATAGGTAGAGATAAATTCGGGCTCTTTGCTGAGACATCTGAAAAAGCCTATGACATCATCAGTTAACCAAGCTGGGGGTCTAGGGGTGAGCTGAAGAAGTAAATCAGAAGGACAAGGTTTACAATTTGTAAACATCTTGGGTATTTGTAAGACAAGCTGCAGTTCAGAAGATACACAAGTGCCCAGACATTCAGCTGAGATAATCGAAAATAGCACTGAAGTCAGTCTGTCTCAGAGGGGCCAGAACTGGAAGCTAACAGGTTCTAGGACCAGCCCCGAGGAGAGACGATGCAGATGAGTCTGACACAATCCCTGCTGGTGACGTTGTTGTTGTTGTTGTTGTTGTTGAGATACTGTGGTCTCAACCTTTTGATAGTTTTACTACTTTTATACCACCTCACTGAGTTTGAACTTGAGTGCATAAAGTTTAGTGTATGTGATTTTGTTGTTGTTTACCTACCAAAAATAATAAGGTTGCTGAAACACTGTGCTCTGCATATGTGAAGTTTTACTATTTCACAACCATGTCTATTTCCTTTACGAATAAATATATACTGTGTCCATCACCAATCTCTAAATTATACATAGAATTGGGTTTTAAAAATCGTTATCCAAAAAAAAAAAAATCGTTATCCATTAGTTAATAATAATAATAATGTAGCAATATTGATTCATTAATTGTGTGCAAATGCACAATAAGATATAAATAGTAGGGGAAACTTGGGGTCGGATATATGAGAACTTCTGGTACTGCCTTCTCAATTTCTCTGTGAATCTAAAACTGTTCTAAAATATAGTTAACACAAAGCGGCCAGCCATTCACCAAATACAGGGGTCTTCAAACAACAGCCTGCGGGCCAAGAGGCCCTCTCATCCGGCCCGTGGAGACCTTTTTATCTGAATAAAATAATATTAAATAAATAATTAAAAACAACATCTATGTTTTGATTCTTTTTTATTTGGACCTCGAGTGTGTGGTTGGCCCCCAAACTGCTGTTTGATAGTTAATGCGGCCCATGGGCTGAAAAGTTTGGAGACCCCTGAAAATACAACCATACCGCTGGTTAGTGCTAAAGGATGAATGATGGTAGGCATTGCATCAGGAGACAGAGACCACCTTAGAGCTGCCTAAGTGTGCAGGTAGTCAGTGCAGGTAGTTCTGGGCCAGGGGCTGACCATTGCCCCCACTCAGGAGCGTCCTCTCTCAAGTATGCAGATCCTCCCAGGATCATGAGGCCCTTTACCTGCTACTTCCTCCCCTAAAGACAACCTTCCCCTTCTAGAAGCATCAGCACGCCCCGCTGCCCCACCCCAGAACGCTGAACTGAAATCAGTCAAGCCGTTTCAGATTATCCTTGCTTTTACATTGTGACGTCTCCTGATACCCAGACATGACCCTCCATATTTTTTCTGGCCTCTCTTTTGTTGATCTCCCAACTTGGGCCTTGTTCCTGCTGGTTGATTCCAGCCTACCTCCTTTTCTGGCTTAGACATGGCTCTTTCAGCACTTTCTCTAGCTGTTCACTTTTGGTAACAGATTCCTACTGGACAATTGGCTTTCTGGTGATGACAGAAGTTATGAGCTAGTGTTTGAAGGACCAGTGACTTGATGCTTAACTGTGGAAGAGCCAAAGTAGGTGCTGGTATGTGTCCCTGTAATTTTGATACCTCCTCTTCTAGGCACGTGGTGGCACCTTGTGTACCTATGTATCCTGAAACGCAGCGTTGACTTGTCAGATCTGCTTCCTCCCCCGTACCTGACACTTCCCTCCACTTCACTAGTACATATTTTTTCAATTGCCACCTAAGTTCTTTCTTCCCTGAATTTCCTCTTTGATCAATGTGTGTGCGTATTACGCCTAACTGATATCTATTCTGGGCACATCAGAGGTTTATAATTTCCTGCCTCCCTTGAAGCAAGAGGTGACCAGCAACTTGCTGAGCTCAGTGAGGTATGAATAGAAGTGACCCATGTCACCCTCTTGTAGAAACCTTTAATTGCCAGTGCATGACCCCCCATCTTCTCTTCCTCTGCCCAGGGACTCTGGCACTCATGCCACAAGATCAAAGCAGCCGACAGGACTGAGCCAGCACATGGAAACCAGCTGCTTGGACAGCACAGGGATTGTGTGTTAGTATGCAAGTTTTGTTGTACCAGAAAGAACAAAGATTGTGGAAAGACTTTAGGCACTACACAACCTCGAATGTTTTGACTATTCTGGTTGATAATTAATCTCAAGAGTACAATACACTGTTAGTAATGGATCATATCTTAATGCATTACCTTTTCCAGAGTATTTCCATTGTGATAGAAGCTCCCAGGGGACAAGATATCTTAACTGAGAAGAATGAACTAATGATGGAGTAGAAGACTCTTGGGCATATTATAGAAGATATTTTGGGATACAACACTTTCTTGCTCTGTATCATACCATGATGGTGTCTGGTTAGATTATTGTCCACATACACATTTTAGGAAGTACAATTTGTGACAAAGGCAGAAGTTACAGGATTGGGCTCTTGTTATGTTTTCCCCTCTAATCTATTATGAATACAACAACATAATGCTGTGGGTCACTGATTATGCCATCAACATAGCCTGTGTTCATAAGTTTTAAAGTTTTGCATATCCCTTTTTGTGATTAATAATTCTCTATTAATGAGTTCTGACTAGGATTTGTATTTTTGTTTTTTGTTTTCTTTAATTTATGTTATCACTGTTCTCTTTGACTACACTTTGAGATACTACTCCCAAAGAAACAGGTTGGAAAGTGGGTAGGGAAAGCAAGCTTTAAACCCAGACCGTCTGAGAATATGTGCTCATTTCACCATAAGCTCTCTCTGTCACCATAGATGGAACCCACATTATTCTGAGGCCCAACTTAAGTTCATCTCCATAGTGAAATGTCTTTGCTAACAGTCCTCTATACAATGACCCCTCCTCCTTTATTATTCTTTTATTTATTTATTT
>PVKE010044930.1:0-12814 GCA_004027555.1 Craseonycteris thonglongyai | reverse complement strand
GGGTGGGAGTGGGCACTAGATATAAGGTGATGGTAGGGGAACTGATACTGAGTGATGGGCACATAATACGATGCATGAATGATGTGATGTGGACTTGTACATCTGTAAACTGTCTAATTGTTACCAACCAATGTAACCTCATCAAATTTAACAATAAATTAAAAAAAAAAAAAAAAGATAATGTTTCTAATATTTTCTTTCCTTTTATTTTATTATTTATTATTGTTTTAAAAAGATTTATTTTATCGTTTTTGACAAACAGAGAGAGACAGAGAGAGACAGAGGGATGGGGGAGGGCCCAGAGCAGTCTCCATAGTTGTATGTCATTAGTTTTTGACATGGCTTCATTCCACACAGGTGTTACAGGGCCATGCATGGCAGGAACCAGGCCGGGGGCCTCCCACATGAAAACTTGCCCTAGCAGAAACAGAACTAGGGGCCTCCCACATGGGAAATTCACTCCAGTTCAGCATATGGGCCCACATGGGCCAGGGCCGGGACTCGATCCTCAGACCCCAGGCCTGCAAGGTGAGTGCTCAACCTGCTGAGCCATCCTGGTGTCCTGTCCTTTAAGTTTAATTAATTTGTTAAGTCAGTCAGAAGTTAGGCAGAAGTAAAACCACATAAATGAATTAGTCAGAGGCACAGGTGAGGGGAAAGAGCTCCATCTGCTTGAAAAATACGCTGGAGAAAGTGGTTTTTTGCACCAGTCCAGTTCCTGAACAGCATAGGACTGAGATCTGGCAGAGGTACTAGCTTGCTCTTATGGAGATTAGGGCTCATCATAGTGTGTCTATATATGAAAGCTGCAGTGGCCAAATACCAAATTGAAGAGTGAAGAACAAATGAATTAAAGAGCAAAAGGCAAAGTGTTTCCTGACTTTTTTTTTTTTTTTAAATAGTAGACACTGAAGCTAATGACAATATGGTAAAGACATCACATACATTTAATTTGTGTTTTAATCCCTATTTGATAGGCAGTATCTTTACTCTTCACGTTTAAAGACTTACTTGTACCAGGAGAAGTAATTGCCTATTCTACAATGTATTTTTAAAATTTAATTAAAAAAAAATCATCTTATTGTTTTTGACCGAGACAGAGAGAGACAGAGACAGGGCCACCCAGGGCAGAAGTTGGGCTGGGGGCCTCTCGCATGGGAGGCACCCCCCCTTGGTACCTCAAACCAGGGGTTAAATGGGGGGTGGGGGAAGAATTAAACTGGGGGCCTCCTGCATGGGAAGCACACCCTAGTTTAGCATTTGAGTTTGCGTGGGATGGGGTCAGGATTTGATCCTCGGGCTTCGGGACTGCAAAGCGAGCACTTAACCCGCTGAGCCATTCCAGCTTCCCCCTAAAATGCATTTTGTGAAGTAGGAAATCCAACATAGATCATTTTAGGGGAGTATATTTTCATACTTACACCAGTAATTAAAATATATCAGAGTCCATTCTCCTCATCCATTAGCTGATTTTCTAGGTCAGTAGTTATTAAGCTTTGGTACAAATCAGAATTATCTGGGAATTTGGTAAAAATATTTCCAGGAGATTGGGTAACCTCTTGTCCTTTATTAGGTCTCCAACTATTTCTGATACTCACCCAAGTTTGAGAACCACAGCTGTAGGCAATGGTGTGAGAGTCTCTTTCTTCTCTCTGCCTTTTATGTTTGAACATACACTGTCAGTGCACAAATTTGTATCCTGGTTTTACCTCCTGGTTTCAGGCTCTTTATTTTAGTTTCCTGTATTGATTCTCACTTCTGCTGACACTTTTCAGTCTGACCCCATCCTGACTCTTCTTTAATCTCCTGTAGGCTTTCTGCTGGTGTGTTCTTGGCAATCTAGCTTCTTTCTGTCTGACTCCCTTACTTAGCTCATGGGTTTCAAAGAATCCTGTACCTGCTCCTTATAAAAAAGGTGAGGTGAGGAGCAGATTTATATTCAGATGAATATTAATTTAACAAATTCATTCTTAATTAATATACTGTCATAGCTAGGCAAATTTCAAAAAGGCAGATGGACAAATATCCAAAAAGACAGATGAAGGAGAATTTCCCCACAGTGACTGTTCATAACTCCATTCTAGTTGATCTCTCAAAAACAAATCAAATGAAGCAACTTTATCCAGCCAATGGGTTTTTATCA
The DNA here is from genome assembly GCA_004027555.1 of Craseonycteris thonglongyai. NCBI lineage: Eukaryota > Metazoa > Chordata > Mammalia > Chiroptera > Craseonycteridae > Craseonycteris > Craseonycteris thonglongyai. The sequence goes on along the minus strand of PVKE010044930.1, from coordinate 10,671 downwards.
ATTGCCTATTTAACACATGATAGATAATTGGGAATTTGAAATTGAAAGAAAACATTGAATAGACATAGGGCTTACTCTCACATAGCCAGGAGAACCTGCTTAAATAGTGCTGAAAAAAGTGCTATTGAATTTATGTTTAGGAACCATAAATATTGTTACCCAGTGTTTGAAATAGTCTTTGATCTGTAATAAATAATTAGCCATCATGATATAAGTTTTATATTTATTCTTCTTTCGCTGACCTATTCCATCCTCTTACAGTTTCTTTAGGTGTAATCTATTCAGAATGTAGTCTACAATCTAAATACATTGATTTGCCACATTCTCTGGAAAAACATCACTGTATGAAAAATGGGAGGAGGTAGAATGAAGGAATCATGTGCTAAATTGGAAGCTACAAAGGGCTGTGTTTCTTTGTGAAAAGCTGGTTATGACCATTTTGTTTTAATTTCTATGCTTGTGGTTTTAAGGGTCATAGCAAGGTGGATTAAGAAATCACCCTCCTTGGAGTACCTTGCTTCAAAAAGATTTCATATGCCCACAGTAAAGTCCCATATTTGACTGACATTTCAAATTCAGTTACTGAAGACAAGTAGATTAGTTGCTATAGTAAACATTTATTTGTTGCTTTTGGCTACCTAACATCTTAACTTTCTTTTCAACATCTGGGAATTTCCCGTTTTATGAGGCAGATACTGGTTCCCACTATAAAGCTGGACATGTCAGGTAATGAGCTTCCCACTGTTTCATGCAAATAGGGTATGGGCACACGACCTCAAAGTTTTGCCAAGTACACTCTTCTGCCCAAATTGGCGTGGGAAGCTGGTGTACAGGAACTTTCCAGATTCCATTCTGATAAAAGTGATGACAGGGATGGTAATTGCATCCATTCCTAAAGGCAGTGGGGTATTAATGTGGTGTCCTGGTCCAGTGCCTGGTGGTGGTGATGATGTCTGACAGTGGTGCCACCTGAAGGCTCCATGTCATTGGGGGTGGTAGTGGTGGTTTCATGGTTTGGGGAATAATTGCTGATTGACAGGCTCTAGGCTTGATTCTCTAGTTTTCTTATCTGTGAGCACCCCAAATCCTTAAAAAAATCTCTTTCTGCTTAAGTGAGTTATGGTTAATTTTCAACACATGCAAACAGGAGGCTTAACCAATAATTTGCAACTTTACTTGGAAAAATAATCAGAACTCTCATCTTTGCTTTTACTGGATAACCTGTAGAAAACGTTAACTTCTCAATTTTAATATCTTAAAATTTTTTTTCAGTGATAAACTTCAGCTCTGTAGACCAAGGTGATCTTTCCAAAAGGCAGATGTTTTAATTTAAACTGTAATATTGATGCAAATGTTTTTTATTTCCTGTTCTAATGAACATGCAGGAAATGGTGCAAAAGCTGGAACAGGTGACTTCATAGTTGAATAGGTTTTTTTTTTTGTTTTGTTTTTTTGTTTTTGCCTGTTTGCTCTATTGGAGACTCAGAAATAAGTTTTAAGCTGGGGAGTTAGAATTTCAGGTTGGAGATTTCAGTCCTAGGATCCGAGAGGGCTTTTTTTTCTTTTTTCAAGACATTTATTTATTTATTTATTTATTTATTTATTTATTTATTTATACAGAGAGATACAGAGACAGAGAGAGAGAGAAGGGGGAGGGCCCAGAGCAGTCTCCATAGTTTTATGTCATCAGTTTTCAACATAGTTTCACTCCACAGTGGGTGTCGGGCTGTCCAGGGCAGGAATTGGGCCAGGGGCATCCCCCATTGGGCCTTGGCAACTGAACTGGGGGTGCTCCCCAGTTCAGCACATGTGTCCACACAGGCCAGGGCTGGGATTTGATCATCGGACCCCAGGGCTGCAAAGTGGGCGCTTAACCCCCTGAGCCATCCCGGCTTCCCCAAGGGCTCTTTTTTTGAGCCACTCAATTGCTGAGGGCCTGAGAGAAAATTGTTTGCTGTGAGTCTTTGTACAAGTGACACCATGGGATGTGGTGGCTTCACATGCACATGGTGGCACTGATCACGGTCATGGGTATGGGCTGTGGCATGACACTGGAGAAGTATGACACAGAAGTACCTCTACGAGGGGCCAAAACATCCAGGTGGGATGCTTTCAGTGTTTATCTTCATTAAGGACAACATTTAGAGTATGTTGAGAAGTAGATAGATGGCTTGCCCTATAAGCAATCTTCTTAAAATATTATTTTTGAGGGAACGCCGGGATGGCTTAGCAGGTTAAGTGCTCAGTTGTGGCTCCAGGGTCTGAGGATCGAGTCCTGGCCCTGGCTTCCCATGTGAGGGACCCCCAGCTTGGCCCCCATCGTATGGGGTGTGCCTCCCATGACGGAGGTCTCGGGCCTGGTTCCTGTCCTGTGTGGCCCCTGTCCACCTGTGTGGAACAAAACCATATCGAAAACTGATGACGTACAACTATGGAGACTACTCTGGGCCCTCCCACTTCTCGCTCTCTCTCTCTGTGTCTCTCTGTGTCAATCAAAACAATAAAATTAATCTTTAAAAAATATTATCGTTGAACATTGTGATCAAGAGTGTAGGTTAACTTTCTGGAAAATAGCTAGAAATTGAACATTCTTTTCTGATGATCTATATGTAACTAGAGAGAGGCAGGGTTGACTTCTTCTGGGTGAAGAAAGAAACCTGACCAATTCACATGCCTGAAGAGATGGCTCTACCATCTTGAGGAGAAGAGGTCAAGGAAAGATCTGGAGTCAGGACCAGCAAAGGGACTGTGAACTCCAAACCACAGCTTTAGTCCTGAAGGATGAGTTGTTAGGGCAACAGGTTCTATTACTGTCTTCATTAAGATTGATGGTTGGCTTTTGTAATCTGTGTTAATAATTATGAGAGTGTGGGGAATCATAAATCCAAAATAGTATTGTGTCCCCAAACAATTTAGGCTTAATTTAGACTATTTTTTTAAAGATTTATTTTATTGTTTGAAAGAAGGTGTGTGTATGTGAGAAAGAGAGAGAGAGAGAGAGATATGGATGGAGGGCCCAGAGCAGTCTCCATAGTTGTATGTCATTAGTTGTGACATAGTTTTATTCCATACAGGTGGATGTGGAGCCATGTGGGACAGAAACCAAACTGGGGACCTCCCACATGGGAAGCCAGAAACTTTGCCTCCAGGCTTGGTGGTTATCAATTGTGCCACAGTTCAGCACATGGGTTCGCATGGGCCAGGGCTGGGATTCAACCTCTGGCCCTCATAGTTGCAAGGCAAGAGCTCAGTCTGTTGAACTGTTCTGGCATCCCCTAGAATATTTTTTGAAAAGAAACATAACAGTAGAAACTTCAAAAGTTTTGCCTCCTGTAGTTTTGTCACATGTAAAACAAGAATAATAATTCCTTTATTACCTAGTTGTTCAGATAACGCAGTGTTATCATTCATTCATTCAACAAATGCTTATTGTGCAACTACCATGTGCTAGGTACTAGTGAGAACGTAGCATTAAACAATACAAAGTCCCTGCCCTCATAGAGCTTATATTATAGAAGGAAAAGCAGAGTAGTAAGCATATAGATAATACAATGGTGGGTAGTAATTAAACCCTATGAAGAAAAATAAATCAGGGTAATTAGTGGTTGCCATGGGTGGTGGGGTGATGGGGTGAATTTAGATAGGTTGGTCAAGGAATGCCTCTGGGATATAAAGTATCTAAAAGTAAAAGGAAATACTTTTGTAAATGTTCAAGTAACTATGATTAATTTTGAACTCACACAATTCTCCCTGTTTTCTCTTCACATTTCCCCCTTCTGTGTATGTTAAATGTCCTTATTATTTTTCTTTCAATTATTTTGTTTCCAACCACATATTGTAATATGAAATTAGCATTTATAAAACTTTTTAGTAATATAAAGTATGAGACATTTCTTGTCTATAACCAAAAGGAACATATACATTAATTATCTAATGTTTATTAATTACCTATGGTATATCAGGCCCTCTGTAGGAATTGCAGATACTGAGTAAACAAGACTGACGTGATCGGCATCTTCATGGACCTTACATTCCAGTAGCAGTGACTGACATTCTATTTGCATGTAGCACAGGTTTTGATTATAGGAGTACTCTGAAACTATTTCAAGGGTGGATGGATACATGGAGGAAAAGAACAGAAAACAACATCTTCCATTCCCTTCACTCAAGTTTTCTTCTGGAAGGCAACTTCCATTCTAATAATCCAATTGGTGCAGATGTGCTAAATGGCACTCATGTGTTATCTACACATGGAGCTCATTTTAAACATGTCTCCCTGGAGATAACCTCTTAACCCAAAGGAGCCATTCTTGGGGTAGACATTTCAGACATTCTGGAAGGCTGTTGGGGAAAATAAACATTAAGAAAAATAAGACCTTACAGCACCCTCACATGATCCCAGGCTGGCAGCCTGCCCTCGGAACAGTGGTTCAGTAAATGACTTTCGCCAGCTGAGCCAATAGATTTCTTCAAGACTCCTCACTGGTCTCTAGGGAGTGGCTGTGAGACTGGAAGAATCTGACATTCTGCCTCTATCTTACCCAAATATGAGAGACTTCTATTACATTACTTAGCCTTTACTAATGGGGATAATGAGGGACAGAGGATCCAGAAGTCACAAAATAGTTTAAAGGCAAAACAAATTGTTAAGTAGTATTTCGCTTAAGCCCAGGTCAGAATCCCTGACAGGGTCTTTTAGATCATGTTGCTTTAATACTTCATTAAAAACTGGAATACTAGTGGGCATCCTACCAAAATCGTTGTGCATTATAAAATATAATACAGTAAAAGCAGTACTTACAGCTTAGGAACAGAGATTATTTATTTGGATAGAGAGTCCAATAATACTTTCATCATTGTCTTAGTTTAAGAGCTATTCCTTTTTTTTAAGATTTATTTTATTGTTTTTGACAGAGAGAGAGACAAAGGGTACTGGATACACTGAGGCCAGCAGCTGCTTGTTTGGGGGGTTTTGGGGCCTTCAGACATTTCAGAGAAGTCCCCAGCATGGGCCAAGGCCAGCAGCGTATATGCAGGAGCTTCTGAGAGAGGTTCCCAGCCTCTGTGCTAACTGGCTGAGGCTTTTCTCAAGAAATCACCAGGTGGGGCAAGTTTGGTGGAACTCTAATTTGGTTCCCACTCACTGGCTCTGGGCAGGGGAAGGCTCAACAAAGAAGTAAAATGGTGATGAGAACTAACTCTCCAGTGACTGTACCAAAGCTGAGCATTTCAGTCCCTCCTTGGATGTCCCTGGTGCTTTTTGAGCTTCTGCCCAGTGCTGAAACTCAGAATGAATGAGTTTGTCTGTGTAAGTCCTTGCACTGGGCCATATAGAGGAATGTCAGGAAGTCCAGCAGCACTCCCTCTCACCTGCATGGAATCCTTGCTGCTTTTCACTGGTGGTCGGGCTGGGGAGCCTGGTATGGGGGTGGGATCCTTTATGCCTCATGGGGGCCCTTCATAGCCAAGATACCCTTCTTAATCCTCAACCCCCACACATGGATGTGGACTAGCTTGTTTCCACCTCTGCCCCTCCTGCTAGTCTCTACTCAGATTCTTCTTTATATTTTTGGTTATCAGAGTTCTATTCATCTAGACCTAGGTGGTTCTCAAGGGTGGTTGTTATATAATTTAGTGATAATTTTAATGTGGTTGTGGGAGGACGCAAACAGGGTTTACCTACTTTGCCATCTTGACTGAAAGTCTTTATTCTCTTAATAATGTCTTTTGAGGACCAAATATTATTACTTTAAAAATAATTATTTTATTGTATAAAAGGTGTTGAGAGAGAGAGAGAGAGAGAAAGAAAGAAAGAGAGGAAGGGGTAGCCCAGAACAGCCCCGATAGGTACATTAATTACCTTCTCAAAAATGATATAATATAAAATAAAATAAAATTCTTCTGTCTCTTGAATTGATAGTTACTATCTTTCCATGATCATGAGAAGTTGCAAATAATGAGTTATTTTTTTGAATTAATTTTGTCTTGCCACTTCCTATTTTATCTTATTAATTTTCCATAAGCCCCAAAGAACATAATGAACCTAGAACCCATCAGGATATGATGAAGTGCTCTGGTCAGCCACTGGCAAACTTAGACCAATTAAAACATTTTCTTCTGATTTCTTTATTTTCTTTGTTAATTCTATTTTCCTACAAACCAAATAACTCAAATGGTGCTGTTTTCCCATCAGTTGTAAAAATGTAGATTAGGTAGGTGAACAATTATGTTAGAACAAGTGCTATTATAAAAAATCTTATGAGGATCGAGATAATTTCTTACTTGATCATTCACTTATGATTGAAAATAGTGTCCCATGTCATAGATAAAGTTCAAGAACTTTCAAAGGGGAAAAGATTTTCACTATATTTTACTGAAAAAGGCCAAGTGTTTGATATTTTTGGCTGACAAAGCTGATTAGTCTAGAAGAGTCAAACAACAGATTTAATTTTATCAAATTAATCCATGCTAAATGTACAGACTTAAAAATGATTTTTTCCCTATTTATTAATGTCTTTAATGTTATCCCTTGTACTTTAAAATAAAATCTAAGATTCAACCTTTGATGGAAAGATTAGACGAGACTTGAACCAATAAAAATAGACTCTGTAAAGGAAGAGTTATTTTGAGTGGAGTGCTAGCTGTACTAGACAAATTCAGTCGGGCCTCCTCTTCAGTCTTGTCAAAGCTTAGCACAGTCCAGAAGGCACTAAATGTGTATGCCAAAAAATCAAAGCAGCAGCAGTTAAAAAAAATAAGTGCACTAAGAAATATTAAATGGAAAGCCAATGCCTATAAATAAAAAGGCAAGTGAGCACTAATCAATCATAAGTAACTCTGAACAGAAAATAGGAGTTGGAAGGGTGAGAGAGATTTCACATACAACATATGAGACTAGATACAAATGATTTAATTAAACTGTGTTCCTTCTATACAAGACTCAAAATCTCTAAATGTTAAGAAAAACTGGAGTATAGAAATGCAATGTCTTGCTTTGCAATCTATAGCAGATGAGTAGCAACGCATATGCCAACAGCAGAAATAGAAGCAGTTGATGAATCCTGGGTGAGTGGAAGTGTTTCATTATCTGTGTCTGTTCCTTGCTATTCTTCTCAGCTTTATTATGGCTCTTACCCTTTCCACTACGAACAATGGCAGCAGCCTCCATACTCTTGAAGTTTGGGGTAAAAAATTATTAGACAGAATACAAAACTAATTTGAGTGAATAGTGAATAAATGCAATCAAAGTTAAAAATAATCAGTCAATAAAATAAACATTGGAAAGACCAGGGGAAGATAAAGGGAGGTGCCTGAAGGAAAGTTGATAATTATAAATGTGAGGAGAGGAAAAGGTTGTATGTGGCTGCCTGCCAACCAGCCTCAAAAAAGAAAGAAGAAGTTAACTCTAGACATTGTCTAGTTGACCTTTAAGGCCAGTCTTGCCTTAGGAAGTTATTTACGCTGCTCAGCAGAATTGGACCATATGGCCTTCTTTTTATAAGAAAACTTGAATGTTTTCAAGTAAGAGGTCCCCTCAGCACTATGACATTTAGATTCCAAGAAATGGATGTAGGTTGACAAAAAATGCTCCACAGTCTTCTTGGAGAATTAGTTGTAGGTAAGTCAGGGAAAAAAAGGAATTATTTTTTATCATATAAATTTAGTTTTAAAATAAAGGAGATTTTAAATTCTGGAATTAAAATCTGAGAGATTTTTTTTAAAGCTTTATCTCTGTCTATCTGTCTATCATCTATCTATTCATCTATCCATCTATCTCTGTTTACCTACATGGCTATCTATCTACTTATCTATGTACCCCAATACCATTGTTTATTTTCAATTCTATGAAACTTGAGAATGTGATGACACATTAGAGACTATAATGAGTTTATTTCTTATCATACACTTTGGAAGGATAAGTCTAAATCTATATATGATAACCAAAAATTAGTTTTCCAACCTCATAAATGACAGCCAGGATTCTGAAGGAAAAAAGAGTTGTTTTTAAAAGCAAAGACGATTTCAATGGTTGGTAGCTCTGGTAATTGGTAGCAAAAATGGCTCATAGGAAAGGCACATGTGCTGCTAATAGATTGACTGAAAAGGAAAACATTATTATTGGTGTTTCCCCCCCTCCCACCAGTTCCAGTGATATCACTACCGCAATCTGTTATTTATGTAGAAAAGCAGTAAACAGTGGAAAGAAGAGTATCTGTACGGGAACATCTCTGAGAGTTGCTTGAAAAATAAGCATGGGATGAATATGTTAGAAGCATTTATGCAGTTGGCAGCATATATGTTCTTAGAGCAGTAGGGGATAAAAATGGGTTAGATAAAGAAAATTAACTATTCAATCCAGATAAACAATGGGACAATGGAACATTTGTAACATTATTTATTTAACCCAAAACTGGGAGTTATAACATACACCTTAAATGAAACCCAGCCTGAAATAAAAATTTAAAAAATAATAAAAGATTTAGACAAATATTTTAAGACTAAAATTCACTTTAGCTCATATGATGATCTACAACTTATAGAAGGGTATGGGTGTATTTTGTTTTTATTCTCCAAAAACAATTAAATGTATACTCTCTATGATGATCAGTTTATATTAGGGTTTCTCAACCTTGGTACTACTGACTTTTTTTTTTTTAAAGATTTATTTTATTGTTTGAGAGAAGGGGTGTGTGTGTGTGTGTGTGTGTGTGTGTGTGTGTGTGTGTGAGAGAGAGAGAGAGAGAGAGAGACAGAGAGAGAGACAGAGAGAAAGAGGGAGGGTCCAGAGCAGTCTCCATAGTTGTACATCATTAGTTGTGACATGGTTTTATTCCACACAGGTGGGTGCAGAGCTGCATAGGGTGGGAAGCAAACCGGGAGCCTCCCGCATGGGAGGAGAGAACCTCTGCTGTCATGCCATCCCTGCAGTTGCCAGTTGTGCCACAGTTCAGCATATGGGTTTTCACAGGCTGGGGCTGGAATTCAGTCCCTGGACCTCGGGGTTGCAAGGAAAGCGCTCAACCTGCTGAGCTATCCTGGCATCCCACTACTGACATATTATACTTTGTTGTAGAAAGCTGACCTGTCCACCATAGGATGTTGGACAGCATCCCTGCGCTCTATCCACAAGATGCCAGAGGTATCAGCTCAGCTGTGACAACCCACAATGTCTTCACATATTCCCAAATATCCCCCAACTGGCAAAATCTCCCCTAGCTGACAAATATTGATTTATATTCTTAGTAGAAAATCAAGCAAATCTAGAACTTATAATGTGGCTTCTCAAATGGCATATGTATGTAATTAAAAAAAAATCCCTCATTTAAGTCCAAAATAAATTTGTAACAACTGTGTGAATGATAAAATAAATTAAAGCACAGTTGAGAAAATTTTCTTAAGCAAAGGAAAAAAACCTCAGATGGAATCTCGAGCACTAAATGGAGTCACTCAAAGCTAATCTTGTCTTATAATTGTTCCTTTTCCCCGTTGATTTATAGAGGGTAAATTCTCTCTGACTTCCAGGCATAGCAAAGTGCCTTCATCTGAGAAAGGCTTTGAGCATTTATTGTTTTTCACCATGGGGAAGCTGTATTTTTACCTTCCCCTCTCACTGGGGCAGGGGGATGTCATCAGAAAACCACCTTATTCTTTCTTCTCACTGCTTGGAATATCTGCTCTTTAGGGAGAGGCTTGGCTCAAGACTTTCTTTTTGATTGCTGTTGGTAATAAAAGTTGTTCTCGTCACTGTAGCCCAGTTTAGTAATTTATATGCTCAATTCAGTGTAATAATTCAAATGTGCCGTTTCCCTGTATCCCAGCTTGTGTCTGAGAGCTGGCTGCTTGCAGTTAGAGAAGCATGGCCAGCTTCTCTTCTATTTCCCTGCCTAGAGCTTTTATTTCTCATCTACCCTCCTCCCGATTCCACTAGGCTTATTTTTGGACCCTCTTAGAATTGCAGCATGAAAATTAGGAGCCACAAGGAACCGGAAAACAAAAATGTTTTTACTTGACTGATACTGTTGTTGGGTAGCATCAGACTCCTCTGGTCTTCTTTTCCTTATGGTGTTTTTTTGTGAGTTTTTTTGGGGGGACACCCCACCTCCCAAACACCTCTCAAATCTGGCTGGTCCCTGGTTAATTCCTTCCTTAACCCCTAGGTGTATTGTGGGGCCTTGCCCTTCCAGAGCACTCTTTTCAGCTGCATCTAAGACAACTTCAGAATATCCTCCTCTTGCACACTTCACATCTGAAAAGTAGGAAATAGCGAAGTGTTCTTTGCCCTGACTGATTTTGGGTGTGTAGGGCATCCTCAGTGCTGCCAAGTCTCTACTCCAACAGCAGCCAGCAGGCCGTAGTCACTTGTACTTTACAATTTATAAACATGACTCTAACATAAAACTGCTGTATCTCCCATGCTGCAGAAGGTACACATCAAGTACTCTAAAGCAGGGGTTTCTAAACCTTTTTGCTACTAGCAACTGGTTTCATAGAAGACAATTTTTTTTAATGGACAAGGGCTGGGGGCTGTTGAAGGGAGAAGGTAGGGGGACACACATGCACAGGTCACAACAGGGTTCACACTCCTATGAGAATCTAAGGCCACCGCTGATCTGATAGGAGGCGGAGCTTAGGCGGTAATATGAGCAATGGGGAGCAGCTGTCAAGACAGAC
>PVKE010044929.1:0-12812 GCA_004027555.1 Craseonycteris thonglongyai | reverse complement strand
CACTTCTCTCATGAAGACATACATATGGCCAACAGATATATGAAAAAATGCTCCACTTCACTAGCAATTAGGGAGATGCAAATAAAAACCACAATGAGATACCATCTTACACCTGTTAGAATGGCTATAATCAACAAGACAAGGGATAACAAGTGCTGGAGAGGCTGTGGACAAAAAGGAACCCTCATACACTGCTGGTAGGAATGTAAGCTGGTACAACCACTATGGAAGGCTGTATGGAGATTCCTCAAAAAATTACGAATGGAGTTACCATATGACCCAGCCATCCCTCTACTGGGCATCTACCCAAAAAACCTGAAAACCTTAATCTTTAAAGATGTTTGTACCCGCATATTCATCGCAGCACTGTTCACAGTGGCCAGAACATGGAAACAACCAAAATGCCCTTCGATAGATGACTGGATAAAGAAGATGTGGTACATTTACACAATGGAATACGACTCAGTGATAAGAAATGATGAAATACAGTCATTTCTGGCAACGTGGATGCACCTAGAGACTATCTTATTAAGTGAAATAAGTCAGAATGAAAGAATCCGGAAAAATATGACCTCACTTATAGGTGGAATATAAAACTGAAAGTGGGGAAGCCGGGATGGCTCAGTGGGTTGGGCGCTCGCTTTGCAGCACCGGGGACCGGGGATCGAGTCCCGGCCCCGGCCCGTGCGGAACCATGTGCTGAGCTGGGAGCTCCCCTAGTTCAGTTCTCTCTCTGTCTCTGTATCTCTCTCCCTCTCTCTCTCCTCTGTCAAAATAAATAAATAAATAAATAATATATATATAATTGCTTAAATAAAATAGTTGATGCATATCTTTAAAAAAAAAACAAAACAAAAAACAACTGAAAGTTACAAAGACACAGAGACCTATGGACACACTGAATAGCTGGATGATTGCCTGAGGGAAGGGGAGGAGGTGGGAGGGAGAGAGGGAGGGTAGGTGGGAGAGGGCACCAGCATTATGGACACGCTCAATGGTTTGGTGTTTACCTGGAGAGGAGGGAGGAGGGGGGAGAAAGAGTTTGGATGGGGGGAGATGGGAGTGGGCACCAGATATATGGTGGTGGAGGGGGACCTGATTCTGGGAGTTGGGCACATAATGCGATGCATGGGTGATGTGATGTGGAGTTGTACATCGGGAAACTATCTAATTGTTACCAACCAATGTCACCCCATTAAATTTACCAATAAAATATAATAATATTAAAAAAAATTTTTTTTAACAAAGAAATTGAAACTGTTAAAAAGAACAAAGTAGAAATTTTGGATATAAACAACACAAGAAAAGGAATGGAAAATGAAATAGCTAGCATAGAAAACAGAGGCAACCAGAAGGAGGAAAGAATTAGTGAAATTGAAGATAAAAATATGAAAATGTCACAGAAGGAAGAAGAGAGAGACCTGAGAGTTAAAGAAATGTAAGATCTCTACAAGAACTATCTGACTTCGTTAGAAAGACTAAGATAAGAATAATAGGTATTCCAGAAGGAGCAGAGGATGGGATGGGCACAGAGAATTTGTTTGAACAACTAGTATATGAGAACTTCCCTAATCTGTGGAAAAAAACTGGAACATCAAATCCAAGAAGGAAATAGAACTTCTAGTTACTTGATTCTTAGCAGACCTTTTCCAAGGTACATTGTACTAAAGATGTCAAAGGTCATAGACAAAGAAAGAATCCTCAAGGCAGCCAGAAAAAGGAACAACATAACCTGTAAAAGAAAACACATCAGACTGTCATCAGATTCCTCAATATAAACTCTACAAGCCAAGAGGTAGCAGATTCAAATATTCAAAATATTAAAGGAGAGAAATTACCACCAAGAATCATCTACTCAGAAAAAATATCTTTTAAATATGAAAGAGGGAAAAAGACCTATTGAGACATGCAGAAACTGAGGGAATTCTCCAACACAAGGCCAGCATTTCAGGAAGTACTGATGGAGGCTATTGGATTAAAACATAAAGTAAAAATAAATAGGGATAAACTGAAACCACAAAAACATAAAAGGGGGTGCTGGGATGGCTCAGTGGGTTGAGTACTCACCTTGCAGGCCTAAGTTTTAAGATCAAGTCCTGTCTCTGGCCCCAGCCATGTGGGTTCATATGGTGAATTGGGGTGTGCTTTTCATGTGGGAAGCCCCCAGTTCAGTTTCCACAGGGGCGAGCTTCCCATGTGGGAGGCCCTTAGCCTGGTTCCTGCTCTGTAAGGAATAAAACTATGTAAAAAACTGATGATGCATATCTATAGAGACTGCTCTGGGCCCTCATCACTCCCTTCATCTCTCTCTCTCTCTCTCTCTCTCTCTCTCTCTCTCTCTCTCTCTCTCTCTCTCTTTCACTATCTCTGTCAAAAAAATATAAAAGAGCATAAAGGGAGGCAGTAAAAGTTTAAATTTCCAAAGAGAATGGAGATAAGAAGCATCCTTAACAAAAGGGACAACTGCATATATGAAACTTTCTATTATATAAACTTCATGGTGTCCACACAAAGAAAAAATTTAGAACTGAGACACATAACAAAAAACAAACAAAAGAAGAAAAGAAAACAGAGGAAAAAATCATAAATATCATCAAACTAAAATAACCAATAGAAAGAAAAAAACAAAGAAGCAATTGAAAAAAAAGAGCTACCAGAAAACAAAAGATAAAAGGGCTATGGGAAATTATTATGACAATCATCACCCTAAATGAAAATAGACTGAACTCACCAATAAGAAAACACAATGTAGCAAACAGGATTAAGAAACAAAACCCAACCTTATTCTGCCTTCAAGAGACACACCTCAGCCATATGGACAAATATAGACTCAAAGTTAAAGGGTGGAAAACAATAATTCAAGCAAACGGCACCCAGAGATAAGCAGATGTAGCCGTACTTATATCTGATGAGACAGACTGCAGGATCAAAAGGGTAATAAGACACGAAGATGGACATTTTATAATGATAGAGGGGACAATATAACAAGAAGACATGACACTTATTAATATATATGTCCCCAACTAAGAAGCACCAACATTTACAAAGCAACTACTAATAGATCTAAAAGGAGAAACTGAAAAAAATACAATTACAACAGAGGAACTAAACACCCCCTTGACAACCACTAACAGATCATCTAAACAGAAAACAAATAAGAAAATATCAGCTTTAAATAGTACATTATAGCAATTGGACATAATTGACATTTATAGGACATTTCATCCTACAATATATTACTATACATTCTTTTTTAGTGCAAATGGAAAATTCTCAAGGAGAGACGATATGCTGGGACACAAAGCTAGCCTCAGCAAAGTTAAGAAGATTGAAATCATACCAAGTGTATTCTCTGATCACAAAGCTTTGAAATTGGAGATCAACTGAAAAAGAAAGCAAGAAACATCACATATACTTAGAAATTAATTACATGTCATTAAAAAATTAACTGAATCAAAGAGAAAACAAAAGAAGAGATCTAAAAATACATAGAAATGAATGACAATGAAAACACAACATATCTACTTGAATAGGAGAGTCACTTATGTTCAAGTTATGTGTTTGGAATTTATACATAGAATATATTACTTTATTAATATTTTATCATTTAAAAAATAGCATAATGAAACAACTATAGAAAAGAAAAAAACACAACATATCAAAATTACTGGGATGCAACAAAAGCAGTAATAAGAGGAAAATTTATATCATTACAGACTTAACATCACATCTTAAAAAAATAGAAGAACAACAAGAACAACAAAAAACAAACAACAAAAAAACAAAGTCAGCAGATGGAAGGAAATAATAAAACAGAGCAGAACCAAATGAAATATAGAACAGAAAAACAATAGAAAAAAACTAATGCAACAAAGAAATGTTTTTTTTTTTTTAATTAATAAGATTGACAAACACCTGGCTAGGCTAACTATGGGGAAAAGAGAAAAGACACAAATAACCCAAATTAGAAATGAAAGAGAAGAAATTACAACTGATACCACAGAAATACAAACAATCGTGTAACAATACTATGAAGGCCTATATGTCATCAAATTTTGCAACATAGAAGAAATGGACATATAGTCTACCTAGACTGAATCAAAAAGAACTAAATACTATAACCAGACTAATTAACAGTAAGGAAATTAAAACAATTATCCAAAACCTTCCCAAAAGCAAGAGTCCAGGACCAGATGGTCTCACTAACGAGTTTTATCAGGCATTCAAAGAGGAACTAACACCTATCCTCCTCAAACTTTTCTAAAAAATTGAAGAGGCAATACTTCCCAGCTCATTCTGAGGCCAGCATTACCCTAATACCAAAGCCTGGTAAGGACATCACAAAAAAAGAAAACTATAGACTAATATCTCTGATGAACACTGTTGCAAAAATCCTAACCAAAATACTAGCAAATAGAATACAACAATGGCACAAGGATGGTTCAACATACGCAAATCGATCAATGTGATACACCACATAAACAAAATGAAAGATAAAAACCATATGATTATATCAGTTGATGCAGAAAAAGCATTTGACAAGATACAACATCCATTTATGATCAAAACACTTCATAAAATGGGTAGAGAATGAAAGTACCTTAACATTATGAAGGCCATATATGACAAACCCTCAGCGAATGTCATACTGAATGAGGAAAAACTGAAACCTTTTTTTCTAAAATCAGAAATGAGACAGGGATGTCCCCTGTCACCAATGCTATTCAACATAGTGCTAGAAATTCTTGCCAGAGACATTAGGCAGGAAAAAGAAATAAAAGGCGTCCAAACTGGAAATGAAGAAGATAAACTGTCACTTTTTGGAGATGACCTGATCCTTTATATAAAAAGCCCTCCTATAGGGGGGAGAGAGAGTTGTGGGGAGAGGTGGGAGTGGGCACCAGATATATGGTGGTGGAGGGGGAGCTGATTCTGGGTGGTGGGCACATAATGTGATGCATGGGTGATGTGATGTGGACTTGTACATTGGGAAACTAATTGTTACCAACCAATGTCACCCCATTAAATTTAACAATAAAAAAAAAGAAAGAAAACCCCAAAGACTCCACCAGAAAACTGTTAGAAATCATAAATGAATACAGTAAAGTCGCAGGATACAAAATCAATGTACAAAAATCCACAGCATTTTTATATACAAACAACAAAACTTCAGAAAAATAAATGAGAAAAACGATAACGTTTCCTATCAAAACAAAAAGAATAAAATATGTAGGAATAAAATTAACAAAGAAAGGGAAGCCGGGATGGCTCAGTGGGTTAAATGCTTGCTTTGCAGCCCTGAAGACTGAGGATCAAATCCCAGTCACATAGACTGTGGACCCATATGCTGAACTGCGATGTGCTTACCAGATGGATGGCCCCCAGTTTGGTTCTCGTCCCCCAGTGGCCCCTGGCTTGAGGGAGCGTGGCTCCCATGCTGGAGGCCCCCAGCCCAGTTCCTGCCCTGTGTGGCCCCCATCCACCTGTGTGGAACGAAACATTGTTGAAAACTGATGGAGTTCAACTATGGAGACTGCTCTGGCCCTCCTCCGTCTCTCTGTCTCTCTCTCTCTCTCTTTCTCTCTCTCTGTCAAAAACAATTAAAAACAAATCTTTAAAATAAATCTTTAGAAATATTATTATTTTATTAATTTTTATTTTCAATGCTTATTTTTAGTATATAAAATACAATTGAATTTTCTTTATTGACCTTATATTGTGTGTGAAATATATGTCACAAAATTTACTTAATAATTTTAACAACTTTATTATAGAATGCTTAAAGTTTTCTAGACAGAGATTCAAATTGTCCTTGTATTAATAGTTTCACTTCTTTTCCAAATTCTTTTGTTAGTATTTCTTACCTTATTGAACTAGCTGAAATATCCAAAACAATGCTGAATAAAAGTGGTGAAAGCAGATAACTAATATCCGTCAACACATGAGATGCAAAAAGAACTTCGATTTTTTACTTTCTTATAATATTGTCATCTAATTTTGGTGTAAGTATAATTATGGTATTACGAAATGAGTTAGAAAGTTTTTGCCCATTCTTTATGTTCTGGAAAAAAACTGTGTAAAAATGGTATTATTTGTTTATTAAATATATCACTGAAACCATCTGAACCTGGAGTTTATGTGTGGTAGTTTTTACCTATAAGGTCACTTTATTTACTAGACACATTGTTAATCAGGTTATTATGTCTCCTTAAGTATATTTTGGTAGTTTTACATTTTTGAAGAACTTAATTTTACTATATTGGTGATCGTATTGCCTAGAGGTGTTCATGATTTTCGTTTCCACCCTTTTAATATCAATAGGTTTTGTAGTGACATCTCTTTTGTTCATGAGATGGATAATTTGTGTCTCCATTTTATCAGTCTAATTAAAAATTTTTAATTTTATTGATATTTTGACAACCCTCAGCAAACAGGTATGTATTTTTGTCTTTTTATTTAATTATGTCAAATTGCAAATTTATGTTACTGTTATGTTACAATGTTACATTACATCCTATTTCACACAATGGCCCAATAGCTTGAAATTAGTTTAGATACTTAAAAGTATAATTGGAAACTTTAATGTATTATAAATACTACTAATGAAGACAAAAATTATAAAGTTAAGTGGTTAACAGAGTGTATAAAAATAGAAAATGAAATGCACTACAGTAAGTGAATCTATAAGTATCATGATTTAAAAAAAATAACTAAAAATAAAATACAAATAGTAAACATTAATTATTATTCAAAAATTGCTTTTAGTGGACTGGAGACCCATTTTCTCATGGTCTTTAATTCACTGTTAATTTTTTTTTCCAACACTGTCATGAAACAATCAACATTTAATCAGAACACAATGATTATGCTATAATAATAAACTAATTGAGTTTTTGTAGTAAAAAATGCAATTTTAACCTTTCCAGTTAGAAATTATGAATTTTGGTACTAATAGAAAGATTAAATAAAACATATTCAAAGTTTCACCAAGTAAAAATAGGTCTTGTTCAAGTTATTGCAGACAAAATATAAAATCAGTCATAATGTTAATGCATTTGTACTACTATCTTAGTTATCTATTGCAATGTACTAAATTAACACAAAACCTAGAAGCTTAAAACAACTTGTATTTATCATCTCATAATTTCTATGGGTGAGGAATTTAGAAATAGCTTATCTGGGTGGTTCTGACTCAGGCTCTTTAAAGTTGTAGTGAAAATGTCAACCAGGGATATAGTCATTGGAAGGCCTGACTGGGGCTAAAGGATGGCTCACTCACAGAGCTGTTGGCAGAGAACCTCACTGCTTTTGTGGTTGTCAATATAACTCAGTTCCTTGACACAAGGACCTCTTCATGGGGCTGCCTGAGTGTTCTCACAATACGGCATCCAAGCCACAATGCTTTTTATAACTTTTTCTCAAAAACCTCTCACTATTTCTGCCATATTCTATTTGTTAGAAGTGAACTACTAAGTCTAATCCTCACCCAAGGGAAAGAAAATTATCATTGATCTTTTGAAGGAATGATTGTCAAAAAATTTGTGGACATCTCTTAAAACCACAACACTAAGAAGATATTGGTAAAATTTATCTATAATATAACATTTTGGAACTTCAGTATCTATCTATCTATCTATCTATCTATCTATCTATCTATGTATCCATATATCTATATATATATATGTGTATGTGTATATATGTGTATGTATGTATTGTGTGTGTGTATATATATTTGGCATACAAGCAATACATATATAAAAAATGAGTGCTAGGTAACTTTTCATTTGTTCATCAGTGAAAATTTGTGCAATAGAAGATTTTTGTTTAACAAATGATCACTTTATGCACCAAGGCATAGATTGTCTTGAAATAAGTACTGAATGTTATGTATGTAGGAAAGATGGGCATCACTATACAAAAAAAAAAAAAAGGTTGGCACTGATCACAAGAGTATAGGTGATGGTTAACTGCATTACTTGTAATATTCTTCTAGTTTTGAGGGAAATGGTGACACTTTAAAAATACAATCAAATGTCTGCTGTTGAATGTAGTTCTCAGCTTTTTTAGCAAGAAAATGGCAGCTATGTAAAATGTTGCTTTTCTAAGACATATGCTGTTAGGGAGAGTAGTGTTTGCATCAATTCTTACTAAATGATGAATGATATTAAAATATTTTAATGGAGTTAGTATTTGTGGTCACAGCTGTTTTTCTAGTTGACTTTCTTAAATAGTGTAATCTGGAATAAAAGTATAATGGTTAAGACTTAAGATTCTGAAGTCAGATTTTCTAGGTTCAAAACCCCTCTGGATCACTCACAAGCTATGTGATTTTAGACAAGTCACTTAACCTATGACATAATTTAATTATCAGTAAGTAAAGTTCATAATAATACCTACCTCAAAGAATCATCCTAAAGTTTATGTGAGATAATCCCTATAAAACTCTTATGCTGCCTGATATATAATCATCATGCAGTAAATATTAGATATTTTAACAACTACTGTTATATCTTAAACATATATTAATAACTTAAAGGATGACATATCATGAATTTTAATCTAACAAAATTTCTAGCAAAGTCATAATTATGGTGAAAATAGCTTAATCATCATAATTTGTACTTTTTCCCAATACTTAATAACTTTACTTAACCATTTATAAGCTATTATTGAATATATTAATATTTTAAACCTATATACACAAGCTTCCATTAAATATAAATAAATAAGAGGTCTGACATCTAAGTTCTCGAACTCATCCTAGAATAAATGCTACATACCACATTGCTGAATACCACTATGGTCACCTTCAAAGTACTCCCCTTGGAAAGCTATGTACCAACACCAGTGCCTGGTCCACACTTCAAAGCAATTTTGAAACTTTTTTCTGGAATAGCCATCAGAGCCATTTTTGTATTACCCTCGGTATTTTAAATATCAATAAAATGTCTTCCTTTCAATATTTTCTTCAGGTAAAGAAAAAGTCATTGGGGCCAGATCAGGTGGGTAGAGAGGGTGTTCCAATACAGTGATTTGTTTACTGGCTCAAAACTTCCTCACAGACAGTGCCATGTGAGCTGGTTCATAGTCACGACACAAGGACCATAAGTTGGTGAAAAATTCAAGTTATTTTCTTCTTTTTTACACAGCCTTCTTAGCACTTCCAAATAGTCAAGTTGGTTCACTGTTTGTCCAGCTGGTACAAGTTCATAATGAACAATCACTCTGATATAAAAAAGAAAAAAATAGCAACAGCATTTTTACTCTCTTGATTTGGACTGATGGAACACTTTGCTCATGAAGAATTGGCTGACTTTTATTGTGCATTTTTATGCTTTGTTCCAGGGTCATATTGGTTCAACTGTGTTTCATCATGAGTGATAACACAGCCCAAAACATCATCTTGCCTCTCCAAAAGGCCTTGGCAACCTCAAGCTCCAACATCCTCACATCAGCACAAAGAAAACCCAACAACAATAATGAATACCACTCAGCAAGACACTGCCACACATCAACACAAACACAGCTATGAGGCACTGATATACCAAGGTTATGAAACCTTACCAAGTTGTTTGTCCAGTGCTGCCAACATAAGTGCATGGTGGCAAGTTTGCAAACTTAATTGTAAAAACTCATACTTAAAACCAAAACAAATGCTACCAAACATTGGATTAGGCATCCTTCAATAATCTCTCTGATATAAATTACTCAGCTTTCCAAATTTGTAGTAGGTATGCTCATTGGCATAAAATTAAAAGGAGTGCTATAATGAGTCTTTAGTAAGGACTCTATTTCTAACTTTTATTCTATGCTCAAGTATCTATGAACACTATAAACCATGAACTAGAGTTTTGATTTCAGCAGTGATAGTGAATAAGGGAAGAGATACCTAGATAAAGAAACTGACTTATACAGTGAGCTATTTGCCATTTAGCTGGATATAGCTATTTTAATGAAATATTTCAACATTTTTCCTCTCTCAAGTATGAAATAACTATTATTTTTAATTTTAAAAATATTAAGCTTTTAAATTAAATAGTGATAAATATTTTAAAATTCTTTTAAAATTGGTGCTTTCTTTGTTTATGAAACACTCTAATGGGCATTGATCCACAAAAGCCAAAAGTTTGAGTAATCTTGATGCAGTTGCAGAGATACTAGAGATACAATGTACACACAAAAGCAATAAGACAAAATAGACAATATAAGAAATAAACATTTGGTGGAGGGAAAGAACACATGAAGAGGAAGGGGTCAGTCATGAACAGATTTACAGAGGACATGGGGTCTGGACAGACCTTGAAAGAGGAGTGAAACTCTCAGATATGTAAGTGGGAGGCTAACTCTTCAAGCAAGGAAAACAGTGTAGTTGGTAGCATGATAGTAGGAAGGCTTAGGCATGTTCAAGAGACAATGACTAGAATAATTTGACCAAAACAAAAGGATTAAAGGATAAAAGAGACCTTAGTTAAACTCACACAAGGAAGTTTATCAAATGCTTGGCACCAACTCAGGTCAACTCTCATGTTAGGGCATCCACTTATAAACCATATTTAGGAAGAATATGAAAAAGTATGAGAGTGGGAGAAAAAAAGCAATCATAAAAAACATCAAGAGAAAGTAGCCTTATTTCTTTGCCTGATTTCTATATATCAGTTTAATGTTCTATATCACCAAGACATACATTTCTGCCTTTCTGAAAAAGAATCTACGAAGGATGTGTTTCTCTGTCAAAAAGAGAAACCTTTCTTTGTGTAATCAAATTGGAGTGAAGGAATCATTAGTTAAATTGTCATGGTGTTGTTTTTGCTATGAAATGGCAGATTTAGTAGCCTTTGCTCTTGTATTTATGACTGTGATGGGGAAGACTATCGAAGTGGATATATATCTCTATGACTTCGAGTAAAATTCAGAAGTCATTTCAGCAGTTTGAGTTTGAAAGCAACACTATTCAATAAATGTAAACAAAGACTTTATTGCCTCATTTTCTCTATTAAAAGTTTTATCTGTTACTTAATTTTATGGATACAGAGAATATTTATTCCTATGAGAAAAAGTATTCTTCAAGCAGGGGCCCTCTCTGTCTTTTATTAGCCAGCTAGCTGGCATTATTTCTCTGTAAATAAAGTGACTTGACCTTACTGTTTTATTGCTCCAAGGAAATTTATTTTTATTTTTGATGGGTTAACAGCCATTAAAAGTAGTGATTAACAGCCTTCCCTTCTCCCTATCCCCCAGAAAACAAAATTTGGACGATGTTATAAATGCCTATATTCTCTGCCCTTCCCCTGTTTTCACAAGAAAAAGAAATTATTGAGAAAAATGTAAACTTAGACAAAAATTAGTACTTCCCAGGTAGTGTGCCATTTTTGGTAGAATGATGTGACGTGTTGAGGACACATGTGGTACATATATGTAGCAGTGTGGAAGAAAGAGGAGCTACATGGTTGAGATGTTGAGTCAGGCCAGCTTGGAAGAGACAGGGAGAAATCTCTTTCAGATTAGCTGCTTGAGGATAATTTAACATTTTCAGGGTGCTGGCAGTAGAAGGCAGAGATTTTTATAAGAGTGGCTATGACTTCAATATCACGATGGCTTACTCTGCTGACTCATTTGTCTCCCCTCTCTCCTGGCATCCCATGTGGATTATAAGGATGAATTTCCTTTGTGGATAAACCCATAGACTAAAAGGTATATGGGACCATTATTGGATAAGATATTTATATGAAGTTCTCAAATACAAAAAGCAAATGGAAAAATGATCACGACTGAAAGAAGTAGAGAAAGTTCAACCTAAGAGTGTTGCAAAGGGAAAAATATAGGAGGGAATTTTTCCTATCAGAAGAATCTGTATAAAAATACAGACCTAGCAATAGCAGATATGACAGAATTGTAGAAAGAAAGAGCTGGACAATGGGCTTACGTGAGGCTAAGAATACAAAACAGGTCTTTCCCTCCAGCAGGCAGAGCCTGCAGCTACCTACCTATTTGACCCCCAAAAGCACTAAAACCGTAGAAGTCTCCTTTCTGAACAAATTGGACAGACTATAAACCATTTAGTAAAGAATTAGGAAAGGTAATATAGTCACTGCAATTCCATATAAAGACCTCTCTTTGGATTTGGGGATAGCCCCTCACCCCCTTCCTGAGATTAATGGCTGGCTCCCTACTCTTCACACTATAGCACTATAGCAAAACTGTAGTGTAAAGTCTACAAGCCCCATTACTGCATCCATTGAGCTTGCTGTCAGCATTCCTTAATTCATGATATTAACTGATAACCAAGAACTCCCAGATATTTCACTAAAATGTTTAGAATGAATGAAAGGACCAAATTAAACAAAAATAAAAACAGAGGAAACAGATGATGCATGCAACAACAACAAAAAGAAACAAACAAAAAACACCTATCTTATCCCGAGAGATATAAAAAAAAATATTATATCCATAAAGCAAGAATAGAAGTCTATAAAGAAAAGGAACAACCAGAAAACAATAAATAGTTCTCAGAAAAATTTTAAAAATGTAATTAAAAAAATAGAAAACAGATTCAATGGAGAGAATGAAAGATAAAGGCAAGATATGCCCCCAGAACATAGTGTAGAGAAAGAGAATTAAAAAGGAAATGTAGACTCTGATTAAAACTATTTCCCCAATAAAGAAGATGTGGTACATTTACACAATGGAATACTACTCAGCGATAAGAAATGATGAAATACAGTCATTTCTGGCAACATGGATGGACCTAGAGACTATCTTATTAAGTGAAATAAGTCAGAATGAAAGAATCCGGAAAAATATGACCTCACTTA
>PVKE010044928.1:0-12819 GCA_004027555.1 Craseonycteris thonglongyai | reverse complement strand
GCCTCTTATGAACCGGGCTTGACTTGAACCTGCTGGGCCTGGGCAACTTGTTTGGAAACCACTCTTGGATAGTTGCCACATTCACAGCTTGGTCAGCGCTATGTGACAACAACGCTGGAGAAAGAGCTTCTCAGGCCATAGATTGGTCTCTAGCCAGAAGCGAGACCAACATAGAACTTTAAAGAGACCGAGAACAACACATGTATGGACTTGATCAGAAAGTGACCTTTTGGGAAACATTTGCAATTGTATTGGCATTAAAAAACATTTTAATGCTTTTAAAAATTAACAGAAACAACTAATAACACATCTATTATGTTTACCCGTGAGTGTACTCCTGGGTTTGTTTATTTCAGTGAATATAATCTTATATTTACTAAAACCTATGTGTGCATCTTTTTAAAATATTTATTTTAATGTTTAAGAGAAGGTGAGGTCTGGGGGCAGCTCAAGGGGTGAGTGGGTGGAGGGCCCATAACTGTCTCCATTGTTGTACATCATTAATTGTGACATGGTTTCATTCCGTATTATGGATGTGTTGCTGCAGGGGTGGGAACAGAACCAGGAACCTTTTGCATAAAAGACAAGAAAGACCCTTTCTCCCTGAGCCATCACAGCGGTTCCAGACACACTTCAGTAAAGCACATGGGTCTGAATAGGCGAAGCCGGGACGCATGGCTTCATCATGCCCATGCTGGTTCTCTTTGAGTTATGATAGTTTCAATACCTGTTGAATGAACAGACTCCCCTCAACTCTGTAAATCAGGACATTGCCTCCCACACTGGGTAGGAGTTATGTGTCCCTTCCCTGCTCCCGCCCCCCTGACCTCATATTCCCCTTCTATTACCCAATTTCTACTTACAAGTCCTAGTATTCCCACCTTTGTGTCCCTGGTTAATTATTTTGTGCTCACGTTTTCCACCTGTAGAATTTTACAGGTGTGTTGCACAGATGACTGACATTGTTTATTGGTGATACACATAATAGTGATAATAAGCAGGAGATCTGTGATATGATCTGAGAGTCAGAGTCAGGCAGTAGGACAGATTCACAAGAAAACACGATGCCCTAATGTAACGCACTCACCCATAGAGGGTCTACAGAGCAGGGACTTTGGAGCACAGTGTGAGGAGATGATGGTCATGAAAGTAGAAAACATACCTTATGTTTAACCTTATATGTGGCACTAATTAGATTTTTTTTTATTAATTATTAAATTTATTGGGGTGACATGGGCTGTTAAAAATGATAGGTTCCAGGTACCATATTTTCCGGCGTTTAAGACGACCGGGCATATAAGACGACCCCCTAATTTTACAGTTAAAACATAGGTTTAGGCCTATATTCGCTGTATAAGACTACAGCCTCGGAAGTGGGGGGTTGTCTTATACAGCGAATATAGGCCTAAACCTATGTTTTAACTGTAAAATTAGGGGGTCGTCTTATACGCCCGGTCGTCTTATACGCCGGAAAATACGGTATACAAATCTACATGTCATCATCTATGGTTCGAATTATGTGCTCACCACCAAGAGTCAGCTCTGTTTCCCTCACCATATATTTGATGCCTCCTCCCTCCTCCTGTCCTACCCCCCTCCCTCCTTACATCCTGAAGACCACTAAACTATTGACTATGTCCATGAGTGTTTGTTTCTTTTTTACTTTCAGGTTTTACTTTATCCAAACAGCAGTGGGGAGCTATTGAAGGCCTCGTAGTGAATGGCGTGATTGAGATTTTTATTTTATTTTTTGAAGGGCAAGTGTCCATCCGAGATTTAGAGGAGGAAAGACTTGGCCAGAAAAAAAAAGCAGCTTTCTTATAAACAGGGAGATAGAAATGAGGATAAAATGGAATTTGGCACAATGAGGCTGAGTAGAAGGAAAGATGAAAAATGTTAAAGTAGAATCTACAGGACTGTTCAACTAACTATACTAACAGGGTAAGGAATTGGGGAAGCACAGTGTGACAAATGGACATTTGTTTTTAATGAATGAATGAGGCTGTCATTTCTCAAAATAATAAATACATTTGAAAGGAAATAAGGAACATCTTGAAGGGAAAGAAGTTATGAGGATGTATGAGATAACATAAAGAATATAATTAATAATATTACAATAATTATGTATAGTTTCAGATGGATACTAGGGGGAGTTGTGATAACGGTGAAAAGGTGAAAGGATTAAGAAGTACAAAATTGGTAGTTACAAAATAGTCATGGGCTATAAAGTAAAGTATAGGAAATGACATTGTAAGAATTATGTATAAGGCCAGGTAAGTATTAGTAGACTAGTCACTGGGATCACTTCTTAAATTATGTAAATATCTAATCACTGTGTTGTGTACTTAAAATTAATATATACTAATATTGAATGTAAAAAAGAAGAGGTGGTACATATGTACAATGAAATATTACTCAGCCATAAAGAGAATGAAGGTTGGACCTAGAGGGTAGTGTGCTGATGTAGTAAGTCATGATAGAGAAAGACAGATGTCATGTGATTCCATTTATAGGTGGCATCTGGAGAACAAAATACATGAACAAACAAAAACGAAACAGATTTGTAGATACAGAGGACAATTTTATAAAAGATTTATTTTGTTTTGAGAAATGATATGGGTAAGAAAGAGAAGAAAGTGGGAGGTCTCAGATCAATCTCCATAGTTGTATATCTTTAGCTGTGACCTGGTTTCATTCCACACAGTGGACGTGGGGCCGCACGGGGTAAAACCTGAACCGAGGGCCTCTGGCTTGGGAGATGGGAAACATTGCCTTCCAGCCATCCTGGTGGTTCCCAGTTGTGCCACAATTCAGCACATGGGACTAGGAATTGAACCCCAGACCTCATGATTGCAAGGCAAGCACTCAACCACTGAGCTATCCCAGCATCCTCTGGAGAGATCATTTTTGACAAAGGAAGAAAGACATAATTTTGAAAAGAAAGGCTCTTCAGTATATGGTGCTGGTAAAATTAGATAATTTTTTAAAAAGTCCTTAATTCTGCTTCCTTCTTAGAAAATCAGGTTGCAAATTTTACTTCGAAATTATATGTCAGGGCCTCATGCCATTAAATAGCAAAGGGAAGAATTTTTTATTTGAAGTGTTATAATTTTTTTTCAGTGCCCATAGAACACACACATACGTACACACTTAAAAAAAATTACCAATAATGTGTCTGAATAGAAGCTGACACTGTATACAAAATTACCTATTATTACAATAGAAATCTAAGATCTGGATGACTGATAAAATCTTGAGTTTATATTTGTACTGGGCCTCATTTATTTCTCACAGGAAAAGGATTAACAAAAAGTTTTATTGGTTACTATTTTAGTCTAAGCAGGAAATTAAACTGAGCTTAAAGTTTGGCTCAGTGTTATATAAGTATGCTGTATTTGAATTGTTGATATGCTGGGAATTCTCTGGGTCTAAAAATCAACCATCTAGTGGCTTCACTGAACTTAGGCTTAAACTTGCTTTCCTGTAGTACAGTGTTATGCTCACAGCTCACCTAAAATACCAAGGGTAAATACATTTTATTTATCTGTTTAATTATACATGTCTAATGTTCTTGTTATAGTTGATATGACAATGGACCATTTGATAGTACTTCTTTAAAAAAATAAGAATAAAATTGTCAGCATTAAATTATATTTATTTCATATTGTGTATCATTCCTCAAATTAAAATAACCTAAATTTAGAGCCATCCATGTGGGAAGAAACAATTGTGTTTTGGTAGTCTAACAGCACATGATGTGACACATACTTTTATAAATCCCACTCCTCCCTCTGTCACGTCAGAAATTCCCTAGAGTGCCAACAAACCCAGCCCTACTTTTAGCAAGTCTAGAACTAGAGAAATGCTCAGTGAACAATTGCATTCCTTATGTACTAAGACAATGCTATCTCCTTTCTCCTAGGTCTTTCTTCCCATTTATAGCACTCCTCTATCTCATTGTTTCTAGATGTCTCCTGTTACTCCCAGGTGTCCAAACTTTTGGCTTCCCTGGGCTATGTGGAAAAAAGAATTGTCTTGGGCCTCACAAAAAATACACTAACGCTAACAACAGCTGAAGAGCTAAAAAACATAAATAAATAACTCACAATGTTTTAGAAAGTTTACAAATTTGTGTTGAAAGCCATTTTGCATGTAGCCCACAAGCCTCAAGTCAGAACATAATGTGTGTGTGTATGTGTGTGTGTGTGTGTCAAGAACATAAATTAGAACCCAGAAAGCAATTCTCAATTGCAATAAAAATAAGTCTGATATTGACAACAACTGAGACCACACTTGAGAAATTGATTATCAGGCTTCTTTTTTAAATCAGTCCAAATAGAGGAGAGAATTAAAGGAATATAATTTTTATTTTTTAATCTCATCAACTCTCCCTCATTATTTCCAGAAGATTCTAATGCTATTATTAATAAAACAGAAGGGAAGAAATGAAAAAGAAAAAGGTTGGTAAAAAAGAAGCGCATATCTATTGAATGTTCAGATTATGCCAAGAAAATAATAATATTGATAATAATAATAGACTTGGAGCAAAATACGTGAGAAGACAGGAAGTTTTCAACAGTTACCTGCACTTGTACAACATCTCCTCTTATAAATTTTCCACTCTGTGTTCCAACCTGAAATGATAGAGCAAACTGAACCTGCCCCTCTATACCCTTATCTTCCGAGTGTATTATTTGAAGTTCTTTTCATCTTTCTTAACAATCTACTGTAACTATTTATGGGGGGCGGGGGGGGTGAGGGGGGGCTGAGGCTCAATGAATTTGTCTCATTTATGTGTGTCTATAAAATTCAGGAACAGCACTTGGACTAGAATAATGTCCACTCTCTCATAATGTCGATGTCACCAATTTAGCGTTAATTTTATGACAAGAAATTAGACTACAAAATTATAGCCATTTGACATGACAGCTATTTCTCTATATTATATTCACTTTACATATAATTTTACAATACCCATAGACATGACAGAGCACATCTCTACAGTTAAATATTTTTTAGTTGAGTTTCTTAAGAATAAAAACATCTATTATTGGGGAACAAAAATGTCCACTAATATTTCAATAGTAAGACCTCTGAGATAGCACAGTTCAGTAAGTCTTTTTCCTCTAGGAAGCTAGGGGACCCATGTTTAACAGTGATAATCAAAAGAACCTGAGAGTTGAACATGGATCCTATTACAGCAAATAATTAGCACAGGTGGACCTTTCTCCATGTTCAGTGACTGTTGGTAATCCTTAAATAATCAGGCAGCTTCTAGATAACAAGAAAATGTCAAGTCGAGCACCTGGGTATTAAACATTTATACAGGCTTGTAAGCCACTTTTGATCTATCTACACAACATGCCAAATGTCAGTGGCTTCACATAGGTTAGGAGGAAAGCACCTCATTAGAGCATGGCTAGATTTTGCTTAGTGTCAGAAGGCACAAAGAATCCTGTACCCTTAGATTCAGGGGAGTTATTTCCGTGTACAATGAGCTTGCCAGTATTTTTGAGTAGCACAGCTCCTCAATAGTCTGTACATCTCTAAATTACTTTTTTCCCTTTTCTCTATAGAAAGAGCATTACAGTGGCTTTGTTTTTCCAAGCAGAGCATTATAAATTAGTGTTTAATGGCTTAGGATGCCATTATATGAAGGATCAACCTGCACAGGCAACTCCAATACACCTGGAGTTCTTCAAGGAATTAATGAGTGGTGTGCACATGCTCTATACAGGGCTGATCAGCACAAGATAAGGCAGTATCCTGGGTCATAGGGTGTCGTGCAGGCAGAAGTATGCCCTCTGAGTGCTTTCCCTAACCCCTGTTCCGTTCTGTCCCGTTGCTATTGTACCGTGGATGCAGTCATTAGCTTGCTAAGGGCTTGCGGACAACGGATTCACCAGCAAACTCATTTTCTTTATATTATTTTCAAAGAAGCAGCTCAAGTTCATAAGCGGTGGTGCGTGCCTTACTAAAATCAATAGAGAGTTTATAAGCGAAAAAGGACAAAACGCGTGACACAAAATGAAACTTGAGTTTTCCATCCAATTTAGAAGACAGCAGATTTGATTTAAAAAATAGAATGTCAAGAAAAAGGAATGTCATGGATTCTGTCCAGGGCTCACAAAAACTAGCAGGTCCAGGAGGAACCTTTTGATTCTACCATAGCTCCCCATGTTATACAACTCTCCTAGCTACACAAATTGAAAGGGAATTTAGAACACAGTGTAACTGATATGGTTTATATGGCCACGTATAAACTATTGATATTTATATATGTCATATAATGACAACATAGTTCAAAATAGGATTAAGTCTTTATTTTAGCAACTGGTTATAATCTATGGTGGGAAAAAAAAAATGTTGTTACACGCATTCAACCGGAATTCAGGTTTGGCCTCAAACTGCTGATGGAAATACCCACTCATTCTGAAGACCGCTTATTCAAATAGAGGAAGGTAGCTCCTAAAGAGATCACTTCCCCTAATGCTTCTCAGTGTCCTGGGGCTATTCTTGGTAATTAGGATTTCCAAGGGAGATAGAAAATTGTAGCCAATCTTGAGCCTTTAGGACACTAAGGAATTTGCCACCAAGCCAAAGGGATTAAGGGGGATGTTGCAGGGTACATTTTTAAAGGCTTGATGTGCAGTGCAGTTCCAATTACTTGTATTACTACTGCCAGTACACTGCCTTTCTAATGGTGCTAATTTAACTACATTTATTCCTAATACTTGAATGAATACGCCTCTAAAAACAGTCATAAAATCAGTTCTCATCAAATTCCTCCTCAATTGTTCCTCCTCTGAATCTTTTTGTTCTCATGACAATGGGGGTGTTAATGGCATCATCTTTGGCCAGAACGTGACTTAAGAGAGTTGGACCTCGGTAAACTGGCTTGTTATATATTTTGAATATTTAGCACAGTGGTCTCCAGCAATTTTGGCACCAGAGACTGGTTTGATAGAAGACAATTTTTCCATAGACTGCGGCAGGGGCAGGGCAGTGGATGTGCCTGCACAGTTCACAATAAGGTTCTTGCTTTTGTGAGAATCCAATGGTTGACCCAGATGCTGAACTGGGGTGTGTTTCCCATGCAGGAGGCCCCCAGCTTGGTTCTTTCCCCCACCAGTTTGGCCTGTGGCTCCAGGGGGCAAGTCTCCCATGCGGGAGGCCCAGATCCAAGTCCCTGCCCTGTTCTGCCCTGCCCACCTGTGTGGAATGAAACCATGTTGAAAACTGATGATGTACAACTATGGAGACTGCTCTGGGCCCTCCCCCCTTCTCTCTGTCTCTGTTAAAAACAATAAATTAAAAAAAAAAAAATGCTACCTCTATTTTTCCCTCCTCCTCCTCCTCTTTCTTCTCCTTCTTATCTCTCTCTCTCTCCCTTCCTTCCTCTGTCATATCTCTGGAGGAAGTCAGCTGTCACCCTGTGAGAAAACCCTTCCCAAGGTCCCCAAGGTGAGCAATTGAAGCTCATCGATACCAGCAGAGTGAATGAGTCGATCAGGCATTTATAGGCTATAGCCCTAATCTACACCTTAATTACAATCTTATGAGAGACAGCCAGAACCACCCACCTAAACTACTTTCAGATTTTTCATCCTCAGAAACTATGTGAGGAATTTGTTTTAAGACACTAAGTTGGGGGTAATTAGTTTTGCATCAGTAGATAACAAATATTCGATTATCTGTTACCTGAATGTAAAAATGAATAATTATAATTTATTTTCCAATGTGACCTCCATTACTACACATTGAAGTTCCTTTTATTATGAAAAGTAATTCTGCCTCTTCAAGAATGAAATATAGGGGAAGCCGGGATGGCTCAGTGGGTTAGGCGCTCACTTTGCAGCGCCAGGGACTGGGGATCGAATCCCGGCCCCGGCCCGTGTGGACCCATATGCTGAACTGGGGAGTGCCCCCAGTTCAGTTCTCTCTCTGCCTCTGTCTCTGTATCTCTCTCTCTCTCTCTCTCTGTCAGAAATAAAAATAAATAAAAATATATTAAAAAGAAAAGAATGAAATATATACTTTTTTTTGCAAATAGTACATGCAAAATTTGAAAAACTCACTCCTAGATGAAAACTGTTAGGTAACTTTGTGTTTAAAATATAATTCAAGTGTTTAGAACTAGGAGAGTGTGTTGGTTTCCTTAAAGAAAAAAAAATAAGCCTGTAAAAACTAAGTTTTAAAAAAATTGTTCAAACCTAATACAAAGTATCTCGAAATAAAATCATAATTTCATCTTTCTAGCTCTCAAATTCCTTTTTAAAAGGAATTTTTAAAAATTTCTGTCTAAAATTTACACAGTATATAGAAGTTTATATTCCTATAAGCATATATTTACATTTACTCTTATTTTTAAATTAAAAATTAAATTATAATTACTATATATAATTTTAAAAAATCTATAGAAATACTAACTCAACAATAACAATTGTTAATATTGTGTTAACTATTCTCCCAACTTCTTTATCATTCCATTTCTATCATCCATATGTGGTGATAGGAAATGCCCAAACCCAAGATCTATATTTCCATTAGGGAGAACCTGAATGGTATTAGCTTTGGTCCCATCATCACCCTTTAGGTATGGGGTTTGGAGGGGAAGAGATAGAGAACAGCAGAGAACACCTTTATAAACATCTTACCACAACTAAAGAAAATGTGAAAGGACGTGCCCCCACATGAAAGCATTCCAGTAAGTCCAAAAATAGTAGATGTCAAATACCATAAGTATTCAGTAGGAGTAAAATTGTGATAATAAATTCTCAACAATTCTTCCACAACTCCTTAAAGTTTCCTCACATCACTCTGTTCTATTTTTTTAAAGATTTATTTAATTTTGGGGGAGAAGACGAGAGGGGGGTGGGCAGAGCAGTCTCCATAGTTGTTCATCATTTGTTGTAACATGGTTTCATTCCACACAGGTAGATGTCAGTCCACGTGGGGGTGAAAAAAACACAGGGGGCCTCCTACATGAGAGGCGAGAACCTTCACTGCCCTGCTGATGGTTACCAGTTGCCCCGCAGTTCAGCACATGGGGCCGGGGCCAGAATTCAACCTGCTGAACTAACCCAGCCTCCCTTCACTCTGTTCTATTTTTACCACCAAATTTTTCCTTAAGTTCTTCATCTCATTCTTTATAATCTACCTTTCTCCACAGAAGCAGCCTAAGAAATGCATAATATGCAAATTTGGTCCAATGATGTATTAATATAATATTTTGTTTTTCAAACGTTTATCTTACCTGTTGTCTTCCCAGAGTTTAATATCACTTTTTATCTATTCTTATCTTTCTTCCTTAAGGTCTTCTTTTTATTTGCTTCCATTATCCTCTTCTCTGGTTCCACCTCTTCCTAGGTGAGGTCTCCATTTTGGGCTCTAATGACATGAACGACTTTTCTGAAATCTTATAGTGATGTCTAAACAGGATGAGGTCTTAAAAGTAACATTTTAATTAAGACACACTTTAGAGAAATGTACATAAATTATACCTACACAGTTTGATAAATTTGTATAAAATGAGCACACCTGTATAATGAACACATATGTCAAGAAATACGTAAAATATTCTCTGTATTCCTGAAGCATTCATCGTGGTCCCTTCCATTCATTGCATACTGCCAAAGATCCTTACTATTATGATTTCTAAACTATACATTAATTTTGCACTCTTTTGTATTTTATATGAATACAAATATATAGTATGCTGTTTTTAATATTTGATGTCTTTCACTCAATTAAATATATGTGGAATTCACCAAGTTGTTGCATACTGCAGTTCATTTATTCTCATTGCTATATAGATTTTTATTGAAAGAATATACTATATTTTTACTTATCTTTTTTTTCTGCTTGCTATTTGTATTGTTATCTCTCTTTTTCACTGTTGTAAATCTTGCTGTTGTGAAAATCTTATTTGTAGCAATTTTATTTAAACAGTTTTAATTTACGTTTTGGAAATCAACTTCTATCATTTTTCAACTTGGAAGCTCTCACCTTAAAATTTAACATTATGGATCTTGATTCTAAACCAATAAGTCAGAATAAAATTTAAGGTCATATTTTTCAAAGCAAATTTTACTCTAAATTTATAAACACTTGCATTTTGAATTTTGGTAATAAAAGCCTTTAAATTAATTGTGTGAGTGAGAATAATAAAGGTTTTGAACTTTCATAGAATTTCTAATTTTAAGGGAAAATCCTATAACTAGACTTATATGAAGGCAATATATCATGTGATTTGAAATTTGGGATAAAACTGTTTTTCTATATCTGAAGAATCTATATTATTCTTTTCTATATATCACATTCTGATTGTGTTTTACACCATTTTTTGACATTACAGCAAATGGATTTTATTAAAATTTATTATAGCTTTATCAAATAGGGATAGCAGTATAAAATATATCCAAACTAAATCACTCACACTTTCTGTGCAAATCTATTTGAAATAAAAGTAACACCCTTATGCTAACTACTAGACATTCTAGTGAAAGAATTTCCCCTAGGATTTCTCTTTTTTTTTTTTTTAAGATTTATTTTATTACTTTGACAGAGAGAGAGAGAGAGACAGAACCAGAGTGAGAGACAGAGAGAAGAGGGAGGGCCCAGAACAGTTTCCATTGTTGTAGATCATCAATTTTTGACATGGTTTCCTTCCACACAGGTGGGCAGGGGCCATGCAGCAGAAGAACCAGGCTAGGGGCCTTCTGCATGGGAGGCATGTCCCCATGAGCTGGAGGCTGAATCGAGGGCTTCCCACATGGGAAGCTGCCTCCATGAGAGCTGAACTGGAGGTACACCCCAGTTCAGCATATGGGTCCATATGGGCCAGGGTCAGGATTCAATCCTTAGACCCTGGGCTGAAAAGTGAGCATTTAACTGGCTGAGCCATCCTGGCTTCCCCTCCCCTAAGATTTCTAAACTGCCTATCTAGTCATTTTTGGTAAACGTAATCATTCTTTTCAAGACATATTTTTTAAAATATTAATTACATTGTTTCCAGGTGTACAATTCTACATTACATTGTCTATACATCGTATTATGTGCTCACCACACAGAATCAGTTCACTTTCCATCACTGTGTGTTTGATTCCCCTTCCCTACTCCCCCATTCTCTTATTTGTAAAAATAGAAATAACAACTACCTCACAGGGTTATTTGTAAGCATTTTCCAATACAAATACATTACAGGAAATTATTATTCTGATTATATAATACTTATTCTCTTGCAAATATACTTAGTAAATCTGTCATTCTTAGTACTGCACCTTCTAATAAATTGGGGCTCATAGAAGGGCTTAAGACACTATCTTAAAAATAGTTTCTCTTGCCAAAAAATAAAAATAAAAAATGTTTCTTTGAGATAATGAGTGCTGATGGTAAAGCAAATACCCTTAAGTGTAACATGGACACGATTTACCTTATCTTAGCTTAGTAAATATTTAGCCATGTGCCACATGGGTGAAGGTCAAGGACAAATGATATCTGAAGCTATTAGAGAAGCAGAATTCAGAAGCCTGTGATTTATGGAATTTTATCTGGCTAGCTGTTTATTATCTGTAGACAATAAAATTTAAGACTAGGCATTAAACCCTCAAATTTAGAGGGTTTTTGTTTTTGTTTTGACAACAGAAACAGGGGCATAGAATATTCTAGTAAGACAATTTTGTTACAACCCTGAGAATTACAGCTAACTAAATAATAAATATTAGTAATAGTTATATAATTGTCACCTACTTGATGAAAGAGACTGTGGTAATAGTGGGATCAGCCACTTTTCTGCTTATTTTTGAGAAATACAGAGGAGATCACAGCTTTCCTCGAATGAACTTGAACACAGTTTCTGGAACAAAGAAGATTTCCTCAGGTACTGAAATATGCCATCTTTGCTTTCTTTCTACCTAATCAAAAAGAAGAAAGAACAGGATGAAAAGAAGGAAGGAAGGAAAGAAGGAAGGAGAAAACACTCCCCCTCCCCACCCCACCCACACACACAAGAAAACATCTTTCTCTACTTTCCATAAATTATTATAGCAGTTTTTATTTTAGTATTCTTGGATTAATTATTGTTAACTTCATATGTGTGTTCCCAAATAAATGACATGCTTGTGCAGACCATACCTTTGCTTTGCTTTTTACAAGCTCAGCTGCAGTCTGTATACCAAAAGCAAATTTCATGAGTGCTCTTACAAGCTACAGAAAGGGCTACAATAACCAGAGGGACTGTGGTCAGCAGAGTTGGTGGAATCACTTTTATCTGAGTCATATAATAATATGGCCCTTGCTCTTCCTAAATGCCACATTTAAGGGAGCTGAGACATAAAGCTCTAAAAAAGTTATATATTCACTTCAAATAGCAAATTTTCTGTTTGGACTTATATAGGCAGATGAGCAGAGAATGATGGCCTCACATTTATGGGGAACATTCTAGGCATAAGGAAATGTCCCATCCATTTTGATCATTCCGCAAATATTGTCTGAGCTCCTATCTTGAATGGATACAGAGGTGAATAAGCGCTGTGGTCACATTCTCTCAGGGAGACAATAAAAGTAAACAAATGAGAGCGTGATAAGGGCTAAGCGTTGTCCTGGTTAATGAGACGGGACTGCCAGAAAGGGGACCTGTGTGTCACTAGATAGGGACACACTAGAAAGAAAGCTTTTCTGAGGGGACAGTTATATTTAGACGCAAACCTCAGGGAAGACTCACTGACATGAAAATCCGAAGGGAGGGGAAGCCGGGATGGCTCAGTGGGTTAAGCGCTCACTTTGCAGCACCAGGGACCGAATATCAAATCCTGGCCC
>PVKE010044927.1:0-12815 GCA_004027555.1 Craseonycteris thonglongyai | reverse complement strand
GAGCTATAATAACTAAGTTTCTATTTCATAAATTGGAGAAGGGGTAGGAGAATCTTCTTTAAAGAATGAATTGTATAATTTGCAATGCAAAATACAATGTATTACGACAGTATAGTGACCACTACCTAGATTAAAGTATTGCAGATACAGTACTTAATTAACATCGTTTCAAAAATGCTTTAACAAAGACAAATTACCAGACTCTAAGTTTTTGTAGTCAGAGCTTTCTCAAAAACAAAGCTGGGTCTCTGTATGAGCCAAATTACAATGATGTAGGCTACTTATTTAAGAAATACAATTCCTGGGGGAAGCCAGGATGGCTCAGTGGGTTAAGTGCTTGCTTCACAGCCCCGGGGACCAAAGATCAAATCCCAGACCCAGCCTGTGCACACCCATATGCTGAACTGAGGTGTGCTTCCCATGTGGGAGGCCACCAGTTCAGTTCTCACCCCCTAAGGGCTCAAAGGCATATGCCTCCCATGCAAGAGGCCCACAGCCGGGTTCTCACACCACGCAACCCCCACCCACCTATGTGGAGCGAAACTGTGTTGAGAACTGATGACTCACAACTATGGAGACTGCTCTGGGCCCTTCCCCTTTTCTCTGTCTCTGTCTCTGTCTCTCTCTGTCTCTGTCAGAAACAATAAATTCTTTAACAAAAAAGAAAGAAAAAAGAAATATAATTCCTGAAATGAGATAAAAAATCACTTCAAATTCCTCCAATTTTTGTTTTAAAGCATGCTTTTTACATTCCTGGTGTATTACATAAGGTCTGTGTGAGGTGTTTGTGCACTTTGGAAGTGCCAGAAAACCTGATATGACCTTCAAGAGACAATCACATAGTGTGGGAACATTTGTGAAATGTCTAACGATTACTTTTGTCGGTTCCCTTTGATGATTCACGCTAAGGGTAGAGAACCGGAAGAAAGATTTTCCTTCAGAGCAGAAAAAATAGCCAAAATGTATTTTTCTTTTAGCCATACCTTTCAATGTGCATACACCCTCTGGCTGACATTTTTTGCCATTTGGTCCAACTATACTTCCTGAAGGCACTGTATGAAAAGAACTAGTTTAATTTAAGCAGGAATCTGTGCCTGGTAAAACAATACATACAAAAAAAAAATAAAAAAGAAATCATCCAATTTAGCCAACTTCCTTAGAACCTTGATCTTAGAATCTAGTTTTTAAATAGAAAAGTTCAACAAAAGTTAGTATCCAAGTCATTTTTCTCTCAGTACATTTAGGATCATTTTATGGAAAAACAAAAACAAAAAACATTCTCTTCATTTAAATTAATTTTAAGGTCAATGAAACACATTCTAATTAGATCCCTTCTATGTGGTACTATTCTACCTTGCATAGACCCACGTATATATCATTTTCTTTTGTCATCAAAATTTTCTTTATTAATAATTTCTATTCCAGTGGTAAGTTTATTTTTAGAAACATTCACCATAATTTTTCCAGAAATTTAATAAGGTGTATGTAGCCTCCCCAAAGTGTGAAAAGGCAAGGTATTCTGAAAATAACTTAGAACATAT
This sequence comes from Craseonycteris thonglongyai, assembly GCA_004027555.1. Taxonomy (NCBI): domain Eukaryota; kingdom Metazoa; phylum Chordata; class Mammalia; order Chiroptera; family Craseonycteridae; genus Craseonycteris; species Craseonycteris thonglongyai. The sequence continues at coordinate 11,274 of PVKE010044927.1, read as the reverse complement.
GTGTTCCCTATACGTGGATAGAAAACTATATTTAAGTGACAAAGTTCTTTTATTCTCCTCTACTATGAGTTTAATCACCTCTTTTAAAGAGTACTTGAATTTTTGGAAAAGGCTGAATGTTTATGATTTTCCCTTTTAATTTAAAAATTCCTGTACACATAAAGGAAATAAAGTACATATTTACAGACTCAATTCTGTTCAGATGGCTGTAAATATTGAGACAAACACTCTCAGCCATGGTACACGCTCAACTAAAAATGGTCTCATGACAAAAACTAAGAAGCTACAGCATAAAATATACTGCAGATTATCACACATTATTAATAACACTTGAGTCTGGCTCATTGAGGCTATTATTTTACTGGAAGTGGAGATAAATCTTGAGAAGAAAAGCATTAAAAAGTATTTAAGGGGGTAAATGTCATTTATTTTAAATATTTCAAATATTATTATTTGCTAGATATTTGTTGCATGTGGGAAAATGTAGCCCTGGATTTTAGACCAGTAGTTCTTAAAGTGTGGTTCCTGGACAGATAATTGCAGCATCTACTGGGAACCTGCTAGAAATAGAAATTCTAGACCCCACCCAGAGCTATGGAGTCAGAAACTCTAGGAGTTGGCCCAGCAAACTATTTAACAACCTTTTGGGTGATTATCAGGCACACTCAAGTTTGAGAAACAGTGTTCTGCATAATCATTTTTTGTATGCAGTCAATATAAATACAGACAGATCCACAAAATATTTTTGCATATTCAATACTTAAAATATTTAAAATATTTATTTATTATTTATTTTATTAATTTTTTTTGACAGAGAGAGAGATACAGAGACAGAGACACAGAGAGAGAGAGAGAGAGAGACAGAGACAGAGACAGAGAGATACAGAGACAGAAACAGAGAGAGAGAACTAAACTGGGGGAACTCCCCAGTTCAGCACATGGTTCCACATGGGTCGGGCCCAGGATTCATCCTCAGTCCCTGGGACTTCAAAGCAAGCGCTTAACCCACTGAGCCATCCCGGCTTCCCCAAAATATTTAAATTTATATAGTGCTTTGCAAATTACAAAGCACTTTCAAATGTATTATTCTCATTTCATCTCTCAATATTATTATAAGATTAACTGGGGGCACTGATTTTTTTATTTTACAAGATTAAATTGAGTTTGAGAGAAGTTAAGTAAATTCCTTAACCTCACAAAGCTAGTTATTAGAATTATATTAGAATGCAGATCTTTAGGCAGTAGAACATGTATGCTGTTATCAAGTAAAGAAAGAGTTGATCAGAATTAATAGAGTTTTTTTAAATTAAATTTATCAGAGTGACTTTGGTTAGTAAAGTTACATAGATAGGTTCCAGGTGTACAATTCGATAATATATCATCTTTGTGTTACATTATGAGCTCACCACCGAGAATCAGTTTGCTTTTTTTCTATCCCCATATACTTGAAGCCCCTCCTCCCTCCCTACACCCTCTGGCAGCCACCAAACTATTGTCTGTGTCCATGAGTTTTTCTTTTTTTTCTGTTTTGATTTATTCTGTTTTTTAAATTGCATATATAAGTGAAAGAATTTTTTAAACAGCCATTGGTATTCAAGTAACATTGTAAACTCTAACTTTTAAAAAATTAAATAGCATTCAAAAGTGCTAAAAATCTTATAGAGTTTACACTATACACATCCATTTTAAACAAGATTCAAATTAAGCTCTATCTCTGACCAATACAAAAAAAAAATTCTAAAATCAGCAAAATCCTATCTGATAAAGTTTTTAGCAATAAATAAAATATTATTTATTTTTGCTCTTGTCGCAAAAATAAATATAATAACAATAATAAGGGTCCCAGAAGGCCTCAGATAAATCTATTTTCATAAAAAAAATAAGTAAATAAAAAACATAAAGAAGAAAAAAGCTTAAATTTGTGGGAAGTCAGTCATTTTTTTAGTATTAGCTCTCAAATTCATAGAACAGTAAGTAAAAAACCCACCTGGAATTTTTGTTTCATATCTGGATGATATATTCTAGATATTCTTCACTAAGTGCTTTTCTAAAGTGAAAGAGAAGACATAACTGGGACCTCCTTCTTGCCATTGACTGATTGTAGCTCTTCTAAAACTTTAATAATCACAGTCATTTATTCTAAAATGGTCACTACCATGACTTAATATTATTTTATGGAGTCTTCGTAAATTTGAAGAGGAATTTCCGCAGGTTAAGAAAGTTGACATGTTTTCAATTTAACTTGACACTACTCAAGACAGAGACATAAATAGTGTTTGTTCAAATATATCACTGAATTTGTGAGAATACCTGATATCTATAGAAAGATTAAAGCCAAATGCTGAAGTATATATGTTTCAGACTGTTGCAGATGTTCTCAGAACCAATAGCATGTCTAGAAAAATAAAAAAAATATGTGAGATGTCTCTGATATGGGAGGACGATTTCAAAATCTAGCCCAGAATTCTCAAACTGGGGTTTGAAAATGTATCCTGGAGAATTATTTGTCATATTTTGATGGTAAACTTAAAAACACTTCATCAGTTATAAAGAAACTTAAAAATACTTTATCAGTTATAAAGAAACTTCTTTGAAGTGATTATTCATAAATGAATAAACTATTCTAAAATTGACCACGTGTTTCTTAGGTCATTTCTTCTCAAGGTGGATTCAAGGATGTATATCCAAATGCATTACAAGAACATCGTTTTCTTTTAAAGAGGATCTGTTCCTCATTCACATTTGAGAAACAATACTCATTGTAACTTATTTACTGTCTTAAATCTGGTCAATCTAAGAACAAAAAGAATTCTACACTTGGAAGTTCAAATAAATATGAAACATAAATTTGAAAGCACATAGGAGAACACAGTGATGAGGGCAGAATGTAGCTACATTTCCATGCAGTATTTGGTTGCATCAGTTTGACTAACCTCAGTGATATTAATAGGACAAGATGCAGGCATTTTCACCCCACAGGGATGAGTATTTTATCACTTTAAATGTTTAAATTTACTGAGGCAAGGTTATAACATAAATCAGACCATTTTTATTTGGTTTTGGTTTTAAATTCTTTATAGACATGCCTCCCTTATTATTTGTGCCTGGGCTGGACTGCTCCCATTGGAGTACCTGTGGTACATCACTGCTGACTTCACAACATACCGGTACTCAGTGCAAAGACTCAAGCCAGCTCTTCAGTAGGCAAAGATTTCCAGTGGTAAAGTAAGGGTCTATCTGAAGTAATCTTCGAGGTAATCCAAGCACGTCAATGTTTAAAAATTCTACAGGTAAAGAATCTGGAGGATGGAGCGGGGTGGAACAGTATATTAAAATAAGTGAGAAAACATGCAAGGAATTCAGTATACTCCATAATTTTGTACAATGTACAACTGCTTCTTTATTTTGTCCCCAATGATTTAAGTTGTAACTGAAAAGCTTTGTCAGGGTTTTAAAGTAAAAAAGCAGGCTTTCCCTGACACATCAAAATATAAACAGACAGGGCATACTGGGATAGCTCAGCAGTTGAGCACTTACCTGCCAGTTGTGAGGTCCAGGGTTCGATTCCTGGTCCAGCCCGTACAAACCGGTACCAGTGAACTGTGGCACAACTGGTAACCACTGGGAGAGCTCAGTGGGAGGCCCCTGGTTTGGATCCCACCCCTCAAGGCCCCACATCAACCATGTCACAACTAATGATGTACAACTCTGGAGACTGGTCTGGGGCCTCCCCCTTCTCTCTCTCTTAACACCTTCTCTCAAATAACTTTTTCAAAAAAATCTATAAAATAAATATATATATAGCAAGATAGCCAGATTTTCCATTGTCTGAGAAGAGGGTTACAACTATGAAAGGAAGGAACACTGATGTTGAATTTCAACTAGAGATATCAATACAGATAGATGACAGATAGGTTGGATGGATAGATATATGGATAGATCGATGATAGATAGATAATGAAATAGCTATGATATTGATATATATATCTAGATATCCGTATCTATCTATCTATCTATCTATCTATCTATCTATCTATCTGTCTGTCTATCTATCTATCCTGAAAAATATCCAGCCATGTAATATGAAAAATCAAGGCATTTATGGCTAGATTGTTTTCTGGACAGCGTGTGTGTGTGTGTGTGTGTGTGTGTGTGTGTGTGTGTGTGTGTGAAAAATCATCCTATAATGAAAGGAAACAGAGGTTCTTGGAAAATTGGCTGATGCCAGCATTGGAGCTAGAAAAACACAAAATATCCTTGGAATAAAGTTGAATTTAGAAAGAAAGCGTTTTGCCCCCTCTACTTCAAATGAGAAGATGTCAAAATAACCAAAATGTTTGAATGGGCTCCCATTGGCCAAAACGGGGAAAATTGTGCATCAAAATAAATAATGATAATAATACCTTATCAATCATTGAATTAAATAACTCTAAGACTCTGTGAAACTATTCTAATATAAGTATGTAAGTAAATAATTAAAAGGGGGAAAGGAAAAGCTCATTTTTACAGGAAAAAAATGTCAAATAATGAATGTAGAAAAATTAAAAATGATTAATGATGAAGGCAGAAATAGTAAGTTTATGGGAGAAACCTGGCAGACACCACCTTAACCGAATGATCAAAGTTAATTCACCAGTAAAGGAATAAATGGATATCATGTGCCTCCTGAGAAGGACACAGCCTCATGTCTGTGGTATTACTGCCAAAAATGCATAACCTGAATCCATTCATGAAGAAAGAGCGAAGAAACCAAAATTGAGAGTTATGCTACAAAATAACTAGTCTGCACTCTTCAAAAATGTCAAGGTCATGAAAGACAAAGAAAGACTGGAAACTGTTCCAGAACAAAGGAGACTAAAGAGATATGGCAACTAAAGGCAACATGTGATCCCAGACCAGAAAAAATAAATTTGCTATAAATGACATTACTAGGAAAACGTGGCAACATTTAAGTTTTCTACTTACCATACATATTATTACTATAATAACATTGTATTGTAGGTGAGGAAAACATGTTTTCCTTAACTCTCATTGAGTCCCTTGCTGGGTCTGAAAACTAAACTGAAAAAGACAAGAGTAACAGGAGAAAATCATATAGATTTTATTTAAGTTTTACATGTAAATGGACAGGAGCCTTCACAATAGAATAAAGTCCTGAAGAAACAAAGTAACTGAAACAGGAGCTTTTATATGTTTTAGATAAGCAAATAATAAATTTGTGAGGAATTGATAAAACAAAGGGATTTAACTAGGGATTATAAATAATAGGAAGATAGGGTTATTTTTGTTTGTTTGGTTTTGTAAACAGATTTCTGGGCCCCAAATTCCCTGTGTCTTATGATAATAATGTCTTCTTTTCCCTTGGTACAGGAATGGTACGTTTCACTGGGCAATTTATCCCCTTTCAGAGAAGTAGTGTGAAGGGTGAGAGGGAGAAGAAAGTCAACTTTCTACTTCTATAGTTTTCTCAAATTCCATCAACTTAAGATAATTCATATGCCAAAGTGCCATATTTTGGGGTAGTGTATCCTGAACTCCATCAGTATTGATGTCAATTTTTAACATTGCTGACATTTGTAACTTATAGAAAGATAAAAGAAAACATATTTTTCCAGTTTGATGAAAAAGTGGAAGATGGCATAAAAAATTCGGCTAGGAGGTTAAAGATTTATGTCAGGAGATAATGTTGTTATTGTCAGTTTCTGAGAGGAAGCAAGAACAAAGGGGTCTTAATCCTTTCTATCAGGTACAACGATCTACTGGGAAATGCAAAATAAGTACTGATTTAGAAAATGAAAAGGAAGGCTTAGTAAGAAATCATCTTGCCATACAAAATGTATTTAAACATGTAAATCTAAGGGACACAGATTGTTGGCTAACTGAAAGGCATTTCTAAAGTTATCTGGGAAAAGCAACTTACATAGTCAACAACTGCAGATGTGAAGGTCACTCTACCCTTGGTGAATTTGAAGAGACTACAGTGTCAGGGAGAGGTACCCAGGTGCTATGCAGGAGATAAGCAGAAGTTTCATTCATCTTAAAAAATGTAGATCCTGTAACCGAACAGACAAAATCCTGGAACTAAGAACAAGAAAAAGAAACAATTACTGCAAGGATCACTAAAATAAAACAAACAAAACAAACCAAGGTTATTTTGTCTGAGAAGGTAAGTAGACATGCAAGTCTGAAAGAATCTGTTGGATTTTGCTACCAAGAAGCCACTGGCAATATTTTACAACAAATCATGAACAAAATAGAAGGGTAAGGGCTGATCCTGCATCCTCATACCATTGAGAGCAGGTGGGTTTAAAATCATTTTCATCATTATTTCAAATGTGTTTAAACAGTACAAATGGTGATCTTATAGTGTAAAGAATTCTATCCTGCTCAAAAAGTATATGCTTGAACGGCAAATATGCCAATTGCAGTGGGCATGGAATAGAACTACATAAGCAGAAATAAAGAATATTTCCACAGCTGGAATTATTGGAATTATTGGTTGAGGATAAGACTATTGGTTCAGTAAGTCAGTCTGGTTATAAAATAAAAAAAATTTAAAAACAACTAAAAATAATAAAAATGAAGTATGTTATAATGGCCATCACACAGAAATGGACATCGCTAGTATTTTAGTGGTTTTTCTGCTTAATTTTATGTATAGAAATATGTGTATGTGTTAAGTGGAAACATACTGCATATTCATTCATTACTCCATTTAACAAATAAGTACAGCATGCCTACTAATGTGGCAGTATTCCAGGCATGGGGGACAGTCAGCTATAAATAGACAGAAACTCTTGAACTCATGAAAGTTACTGTCTCAATATAATTGAATATTTTATTTTCTTCGCTTAAAATTACATTAAATGGGTTCTTTATATCATTAAATATTTTTTAAAAATGTTAGCAAATGTGTAATATTTCATTAATCATATTATTATTTGTTTAACCATTTCTGTATTATCGGATGTTTCATTTCAAATTGCGTTGCCATAAATAACACTGAACAGTTTTGTGCATACATCATTAATCAAATTTTTTACTTATTTCCTCAAAATATGATGAAGAAAATGTTACTAATGCTAATCTCTTCCTCCAAATTTTTCAATTGACTTCTGCAAAGATTTTTAACTTTATATCTATACAACTCATACATGAATGCATATATCTTTAACACCACGAGTATTTCAATAAAAATTTGAAAACAAACCAAATAAAATGAGTCAATTTAATGGTATATATATATATATATATATATATATATATATATATATATATAATTAAGGTTTCAATTTATATTTTTATAACAATTAAAGGCTAAAATTTTATGTTCATTAGATATTTTCATTCACCTTTTCTTTTGAATTATCTATTATATCTTTTTTCTATTGGTAAGTAGAATGTTCATCTTTTATAATTATTTGAACTTTTTTTTATTCATAGGGAGAATAATTCTTTGGCAAGATAAACTTTAATATGGAAAAATGTTAAAAAGAAAGTTGAGTTTCTCTCTATTACACATACTTGTACACACACTCATCCAAGCACAAGAGGGACAATTCCTGACCTAATTGTATTTCATCTTTATTTCAAAATCCAAAGTTTTCAGATAATATGAGTACATAATGATTAGCACTGACATATATGGGGGAAAAAGACATTAAGAGGAATTATGTGTTCAAATGTGGGCAGTAACAGTTTTACTATTTTGTTTTGTTTTTATGTGAAAATTTCCCCCTCATATTTGTGTGTAGATTTTTTTTTTTTTAGTCCAGGTAAATATAAATATTTATTAAGTGTATCATTTCAAAATATTACATTTACTAAGAACATTATCTTTATTTTAATATTTATTTTATTGTTTATGACAGAGACAGAGACAAAGAGAGAGACAGAGATAAGGGAAGGACCCAGAGCTGTCTCCATAGTTGGACATCATCTGTTTTCAAAATGGTTTTGTTCCACACAGGTGGGCAGGGGCCATACAGGGTGGGAATTGGGCTGGGGGCCTCCTGCATGGGAAGCACACCCACGTTCAGCACATGGGTTTGCACAACCATGGCTGGGGCCGGGAATTGATCCTTGGTCCCTGGGACTTCAGAGGGAGGACTTAACTCGCTGAGCCATACTGGCTTTTCCTATGCATATTTTCTTGAAAAATGTTCCAAATACATCTTCTGAAATGATGAAATCTGACTGATCTTCTTCAGGATTCCTTCTTTCAAATGACTCTAGAGAGTCATGTGTGTAGATTTTAAAAGATACTTTTACATACAAAAGCTTTGGGGAAAGAGAGTGACCAGAAACAGAACAGAGTTTAAAAATATATTTTGTTAACAAAAGTAGAAATGAAGATATTTATATTCACAAATGTAGTTTGTCTTTCCAACTGTAAGGAAGACAGATAGTGTATATAAGAATAGACTGACTTTTTGGTTCTATAGGGCCATGGGCTCATATAGCCTCTACACATGGTAGAATCTTAACAAATAAATAAATAATTATTGAGTGCACGTGTATGTGAATATGTGAATGAATGAATAACTCACCAAATGAGCCAAAATCTATGAGTGGAAGTTCCAAAATATATGTTCTAGTCAATATAAGGATTATCTTTCTAATCATTAGTTTTCCCAACAAACGATAGGCTGCCTCAAGCAACAGTGAGCAACCCAGAATTTTCAAGTGTAGTGAAAAAAGAACTGGGGTGATAAAGAGAAGAGTTAGAATTCCAGTCAAATATTCAGCAAAACCACTCTTGATTCTATGAGTCTTAAATTCCCTGAAAGAAGACAAGTATTGTATGTCATTTAGAAATCCAAAAAGAAATGAATGGGATGAAATGGGAGCCAACAAATTGATAGATAACGTTTTGATTTTAAACCTGAAATGAAGACAATAGTTAGAGAAAAGGATCATTGTGTAGTGTAGTATTTAAAAACACACTTCAAATGGGAAACTTGAGTGTCAGAAGTTCAGATTTTAAATGTCTTTTGAAGTAATTTAGATCAGTTTATACTACTTTTTGCATTTTAGAATAGAATCATTAAGTTGAATATAATATTTGGCCAAAAGGTTGAATGAATAGAAGATGTTAGTAAAGTATATTTCATTCATATTCAAATTTGGGAGGTTTGTAGGTTATAAAGAACACTCAATAAATACAATAGTGGTGCATTATTATTAGCATTCATTATTTAAGCATAGCTGTCTTAATAGAGTAAGTTATTCTAAAGAGTGGGTATAATTGAGATAAGAATCTTCTTCTAAACTTTTATACCTAATATATTAACTGCAGTCACGTTTCCAGCCAAATTAATCAAACGATACGTAAACTATTTAAGACGTTAGAGCAGGAGAGCCAGAGCCACTCTTTCTAGGCTCAGTCTGCCAAACACCATCAGAGGCGTCTCTATTTCTAATATTAGATACTACAATTGGACCTCCGCCTCCTGTCTCCAGATAACTGCTCAGTAGGGCTGACTTTCTCTCAGCTTATGTGAAGATAGAGGAGAACGAGACTTGTGATATTCTGGGATTTTGCCAGAATTCAGTGGGTGGTAGGACCAAGGCTGAAGGCCAAGTGACAAATCCACCAGATCGCTTCACAAAATACACCCTCATGCTTTTGTTGATTCAAGTGTCATACCATTTTTTTTTTTTGCCTGAGTATGGGGGTAGGGAAAAATAATCTGCTTTTTAAAAGTGTTTCTCCAAGAAAAATAGTTCCAAGTTGAGGCTGGTATACTGTGAGAGGAGAAAAAAAAAAAAAAACAAATAAAATAAAAAGCTTAGCTGTAGTTCATTAACTTTAATTGGTTTTTGTTGCCTCTCCTCAGGTTTCCTGGATCTTTCAGCCATCTCCTCCCCCAACTCTCTGCTTCCCCTTCTTCTACCTCTCACCTCCTCCCCCTCCAATCTGGCTTTCCCTCCTTCCTGGCAGCATTTTTAGCTTTAATTTGATAGTAGAAAAAGCCAAAGTTATAAAATTCTTCAGATTCAACTTCTTTGAAAGAAAAAGAAGTTTTGGGGGAAAAATGATATTTCAGCTTATAACGAGCACTCCTTCAAAGGCACGTGTCCCCATAGGTGGCAGGTGCTCTATGAAGGTGAAATGGATAATATAAATGCATGAAATCATTCTTCTGATTAAAAATGTCTTTTGAAGGACTGACTTAGTACACTCACCGTTCTGTGCCTTGGAGACAAGCAGAAAACAAAACAAATTCCCCATTCTTAGGGAATTTACAGTATATGGAAAAGACAGACAAAAACAAGTAAGCAAAAATATATTAAAACTTGTTCGTGGAAAACATAAAGTGGAGGATAGAAATTAGAGTACTGGGATGCTGCATTACAGTTTGGTCAGCAAAGTCTTTTCTGAGGAAGTGACTCAAGCCAACAGAACCTAAGAAAATGAGATGTAAACCAATGACATTTTGGGGGAAGTGTGTCCCAGACAGGGGAACATAGAGCAGCAAGAAGGCCAATATACCGGTATCTGGAGTGTAGGGTATGGCAGAATATGCCTTCTGAAATAAGTGAAAGAAAAAAAAAAATTAGTCAAACAACATTTACATTCATCCCCTGCCACTGAAGAGTTACATACACACATGAGCATCCCACGACAGTCACCAAATCTATCAAGTACTAAACAATGGCTGCATTAACATTTCCTAAGCATTTAATTCTGAAATAGAATGTTCTAGTTCTGTGCTCAAAGGTTCCTACTCCCATTGTCATAAAATTGTTAATCTGTTGTACAGCCCCATTCAAAGATGAAGAGTTAATTTAGATTGGGGGTAAGAGGGAAGATGGGACTGAGAACTGGACCTAGTCCAGATTGTTAATTCCTATGTCCTGATAGTCACCTACCCAAATGTAACTTAGCTTATTGAAATTGCATGAGCCACATATCTTCCATCTTTTATTTCTGTTCTATCCCATAGGATTAGAGTCAAGTTGATTCAACCATAGCCCAGGACCTTAAATACATACATATATACATACACACACACATATGTTAAAGTATTGTATACTGTGCATACATATATATATATAAAATATCTTGATAAGAGATCCAAGATGGCGGCATGAGAGGAGAACGCCGATAACTGCCTGGGAAGGGCCTTGTGAACAGAGGGGAATCCACAGGGGAAACCCTGAGAAGAAACCTCAACTAAGAGAACCACACAATGCAGAACAACACACAAAGGTTAGAGAAAAAAGGGGAGAGCGGGAGAGGGAAAGGGAAGCAGCGGTTCGGGGACAGAG
>PVKE010044926.1:0-12815 GCA_004027555.1 Craseonycteris thonglongyai | reverse complement strand
AGAGAGAGAGAGAGAGAGAGAGAGAGAGAGAGAATGAGATGTTCAGGCTTTATAACAAAATATCACAAGATTTACTTACAATATATCCAATCAGGAAAATTAATACAAGGTGGGTAGAATCAGTGAGAAATGGGGAGGAGGCAGAGGGTGGGGTTTCACACTAAGAGGACCTAACTTGAGATCAGGGAGTAAATAGGAATTGGGACTAGAACGTAGTAACAGGGATGGGGGGGGATGAAGAAGAGTGGAAGTGGTGGTGCAGGCTTTATCTGTGGTAAGTCTGTCAGATGTATATAATAGTAATGTCACGTTCCCGATAAAAAAAGGGCATGCCGGCTTTCTTGCCCACATCTGAGAGCTCCTGTGGGGTCTCTTCTTGATGTTTCTGCATGGTCTGCTGAGCGAAGTGTTCCTCTGTGTTTTCCATAGATGGCAGGATCTCTTTCTGGCCAGGGTGTATGCTGTGAGCCAAGCTCACATCCACAGGAACTTGAGAGAAAAGTAGGCAGGTCTCTGAGTCATGTGCCAGCTCCAGCTCTTGTATGACAACCACCTGCCTGGCCAGAGTGCTCTACTCACCAATAGGGCTATCAGGAGTGCCAGTCTCCTGAGGGTGAGGGGAAGCTGTGGTAGGCATAACTGCAAGGTTTTAGACAGCTTTCAGAAACCCTCCATCCATGAACTTTTTACCCACCATGGGTAACACCATCTCCTCCAGCTTCCAGAGCTTCACCTGAAGGGAGAGAAACTGAGCACCCACACCTGTTTGACCATCCCCACCTGTGGAGATGGTCAGTGCCTCTACCTTAATTTCTGCTATATCTTGAGCAAGCCTGCTAATGAACTGCTGCTCCCAGGACCACTCCCTCAGCCCAGCTCTCAGGAGGTGTGCCTTGTATTGTTCTGTGAGGAGGGAGGAAAAGTGAATAGGGCTCAGCTGCCGAAACACTCCATTCACCACACTGTACCCCTGCTCTTGTCTTCCAACGCATGTGAGATGCCTCTATCTCCTGAGAGCTGGCTGATTAAATGTTTCAGCTCCTCTGTGCAATGTTGTAGCTGCACATTCTCCTCTATGGCTTGGTTGACTCGGTTCTGCAACCAAAAGCACACTCAGGACTCAGCAGCCCATAACTCAGCCAACACAGCACCATCCTGATGGGCAACACTGCTAACCTGCATGATATTCATGGCCACATGGAGGGCTTGGTTAGTCTCCATAGTCACATGCTGCCCTGAAGTGCCCTATGTGGGGGCTTTATTCACCAGCTTGGGCTTAGCTGGATGTTTGAGGTGAAGGTTGCCATATTTTAGGTGCTTCTGTATGCCAGGAAAGAAAGTGAAAAAAGACATAGTTTGCAGGCTCTTCCAATTAGGGGCTCAGGAATCCATATTATGATAAAGGATGAGGGTAGATTTGGGGAAAACAAGGCTGTTCAATATAATGCTTATACTCTAAATGGGCTTGAGCCCTGATCAACATACAACTCAGGGTCAAAAAAGATCTCTGTCCTCCTATTACTAGTACCAAACCCATAGCATTAATACTTACCTAATGCTCACTTTAAACTATTCAACTAATAAGTGTTCAAAGTCCTCCTGAACAGTCCTGCTTCCCCAGTCCAAACAATTCAGACCCTTTCTCTGCATATGCAAAGATGCTAATGCACATAAGATTGGTGTTGCCTTGGGCTCTATCACTGGTGTTCTTTCAAATTATTTTTACTTTGCTGCATAGGAGATATATTTAATTATTGTAGTGATTGCATAGTAGTCATGCATATGAATAAGGCATGCCTTTAGCTTTCTATTACTGAATGCATTCGATTGTTACAATAAGCAGGGCTACAGACAAGTGCTTGTCCTTCAAAGGGAGTGACTGGACCACCACCCTAACTTATTTATGTGTAGTAGGCCATTTAAGACTGCACATCATAGGAATGGCATTAGGATTGCCATCCACATGTGGTGGAATGGGATGAGAACAGAGGAAGCAATAAGATAAGTGTACTGCCCAGGCCAAATTGAACTACACTCTGGGGTTCTGAAAGTTGGTGTGTGGGCCAAGGAGAAAAAGGAATATAGCTGTTTGCACAGTCACTGGAGTAAGGGACACCTGCAGGTGACATGGGCTCCATAGCAGACGCCGCTTCAGAAGCTGCATGGTTTTGGGCATCAGTCACAGGACAGAACCGGGGGTTAAGGGGCTATGTGGGGAAGAGGGCATGTAACATTCATGGATACAAAGGTGCAGAGAAGGAAGGACAAATATTGCTCCAGTAAGAGTGACAAGTACACAGCTGGGAGCAACTCTGAGGTGTGGCTATGGTGCATCGAGGGTTTGGGCCAATCTGTAGCCTTCTGGCTTACCAGAGCTCAAAGTAAAACAGCACAAAATCCATCATGAACACATGGGGCCTTGTTATTTCTGGCCTTCATAAAAGAACAGGACTAGTTCTGACTTCTGGCATTCATAACTGGAGGATAGACAGTGTGTCCAGTCAGAGAGAATTAAGGCACCGTTCTTACAGAACACTGCTCTGTGCCTCAGGTATACCCTCCCCATGGTTCTGTCCTGCGCACAGGGTGGCAGGGTTGAAAGTAGAGATGTGTGTTGGGAGCGGGCTGGTGCATTAGACAAAACACTCACTGGCCACTGAGGTCAGTTGGCAAGAATGAAAAGACATGTCTGAGAAATTTCCTCACCTTGTATGGCTTTTACCTCATCTAGAGGCAGAAGCGCAGAAGGAATTTTCTGCATCACCACAGAGGGCAGATGCTGCATAAGTCTCTTGAGCTCATGGGATGAATCTAAGGTGTCCCTAAAAAGATTCCAAAGAGAGAAAGTCTCTATTGGCACTTTTTTTGCTCCTTAAGTGGTATAATATTTTTTAAGTTGCTCACCTAGTTTATCCCAAGTTTGTAAACTCACAGACCTGTCCTCAGGAAACCAAGGACGGATTTCTTCAACAAATTTTATAAACTTTTCCAATTTTTAATCATATTCAAAGTTTTGGAAAACTTAAATATATACATGTATATGTAAATACTTATTCAAAACATCTATTGCTCAATTTGGGGCTACTGCTCCTTTTACTTTAGCTATGTTAGAATCATTAGCTAATGGTGCTCTACCTCCTGGTGATTAAAAATCTATAGCTAAGGCTTGCTTAGGAGGAGGAGATTTTTAATTATGGAAATGTTAACTTGCTTTTTGGTTAGTAAAAACTAAGATTCAGAGAGTTGTAGATGCTGATAAGTAGATTTTGCATGTAATTAAATATGTATGTTTTGAAAAGAAATAAGGCATGGAAATGCATTTTGATGGAACTGAAAGAAAGTTTGTTAGGATGGTTATTTCTGAATGAGTAAAAAGAGACAAGCTGAGAAAGAAACTAGAAAGTTGTGGAAGGTTTGTGAAGAAAATTTTTGTATGATTAGGATGGACAAGATTGAAATGCTAGATAGGCAAATGTTTTTGGACTGTTGGTCTGCTGTTAAAATTAAAAAATTATATGCCTTAGAAAAAACGGTCTATACCTTATCAAAATTATTTTCTATGTTTTATATTAGGCTTAATGTTTTTCCTCACCTGGCAGAGTATTACAATTATTCTAACCCATTGTTAGTTACATTCCTAATAAAAAATTTCAAATCTTAAGGAAGGCCAGAAAATTTATTTCAATATCTTTAGTAACTAAAAGCAGTACAACTATAAAAAGACTCCTGATGGCTCTGGAATTAATTAATAATGACTATACTGGATAAATAAAAATTATGGTGCATTCTCCAAAAAATATCAGTAATATAAAAACAGGCTATTGAGCAACAACAAATTTTATATATGAATTATGGACAGCCTTGGGCTGCATATATCTTAGCAACTACACATACTCCTCCTGGAGTATTGTGGCAGAAGGGGCCCTTGAAATGGATCCATCTCCCAGTCTCTCCTGTTAGAGTAATTACTCCATATCATGACAATGTTGCTAAATTGGTTCATATATGCCAAGTAAGAGCTATTAAACTATTTGGCAGTGAACCTCCTCTAATTGTTATTCCATATACTAAACAACAACAAGATTGGCTTTTTCAACATTCAGATAATTGGGCTATTGCTTTTACAAACTTTACTGGTCAGACAGACAACCATTACCCTCAGCATAAATTTTTGCAGTTTGTTTCTGAACATGCTCTCATCTTCCCCAAAATAGTTCAAAAACAACCATTAAAAGATGCTGATTTGATATTCACAGATGGATCTTCCAATGGCAGAGCTGCATACCTTAATAAAAAATCTCATTCTTTTCAAACCCAATTTACTTCTGCACAACATGTGAAATTAACAGCTGTCTTGGTGGTTTTTGATGTCATGCCTACACGTCCTTTTAACCTTTACTATGATAGTCATTATGTGATGTGTGCCTTGTCATGTTTGGAAACTGCTATTTTTAGTGAGAGTTCATCTTCCATAGTGTTACAATTGTTTTTACAGATTCAACAAAAAATTCAATGTCGTAAACATCCTTGCTTTGTGGGACATTTAAGGGCACATTCTCAACTTCCAGGGGGACTTGCCGAAGGCAATGCTAAAGCTGATGATTTCACTCAGTCTCCCCTTGTATGTCTATCTTCATTGGATATGGCTCAGGCTTCTCATAACTTACATCATTAAAATGCAACAGGTTTAAGAAAACAGTTCTTCATTACTCGAGAAGCTGCTAGACAAATTGTTAAAAATTGTCAAACTTGTCCTCCATTTTTATCTGTGCCACATTATGGTGTAAATCCCCGAGGACTTTTACCGGGTGCCCTGTGGCAAATGAATATAACTCATATTCAAAGCTGTGGAAAACTTAAATATGTACATGTGTGCATAGATACTTATTCAGGATTTCTGGTGGCTACAGCCCGTACTGGAGAAGCCAATAAAGATTGTATTGCTCATTGTTTAATTTGTTTCAGTATTATGGGATGCCCAAAAATTCTTAAAACTGACAGCAGCAGTGGATATACTAGCTGCTCGTTTCAGCAATTTTGCTGTACTTTTAATATTACTCATAAAACTGGCATTCCCTATAACCCTCAGGGACAAGGAATTGTTTAACGTGCTCATGGCTCTTTAAAAACTCAAATTTATAAAATTCAAAAGGGGGAGCAGTATCGTCCACACAATGTTTTACATCATGCGTTATTTACCTTAAATTTTTTAAATTTGGAGGTGCATGGCCATTCCACAGCGGATCGCTTATGGGGAGCGAAAACAAAACATGGTTTTGCAGAAGTCAAATGGAAAGATCCCCTCACTTGTCAATGGTCTGGACCAGATCTGGTGCTCATTTGGGGACGAGGGCATGTTTGTGTTTTTCCTAGACACAATGATGGTCCATGCTGGCTGCCAGAATGACTCTTTAGAGCTGTCCGAGGAACAGAACAGAAAACAACGGTTGTGGCTGATTCCTCCCTACAAGAGGATGGAAATGCAGAGGATGGTGTGAGCCGAGATGATGAAGCAGACTAAGGACGCAAGCTTTCCCGGAGAAGCCCTACTCCAACTTGGGGATGACCAAGGTGGCTTTCCCTAGAAGTGGCAGATATATTGGGGCAATGGCAAGCACCTTTTACATTGGACATTATGTTTCTAGCCATTTAATATGACAGGTAAATGGTATGGAGATGCAGAATTAGAAGTATGGAAAAATGTACAACAGCTGCTCATTAGACCAAAAAGATTTGTTGGACTTTTGATTGCAGGTATAGCTGCCTTAATTACTGTAATAGCTTCAGCTGATACAGCTGCAGTTGCGCTCAGTCAAACCATTCAAACTGCTCAATATGTTAATCAATTGTCAAAAATGTTACAAAAGCTTTAGAACCTCAAAAAAAATTGATAAAAAATTAAATGCTAAACTAAATGCTTAAAAAATAAAAAACAAAAAACCTGTTTTGTTAATTGAAACTAACTTACAGAGTCTTAAGCTTAGATCACAACTAAGATGCCATGCTCAATATTCTTGGATATATGTTACTGCTAAGCAGTATAATGAGTTGGTGCATTCTTGGGATAAGGTAAAAGGCCACCTGATGGGTACTTGGAGCCATCAGAATCTATCTCTGGATTTAATCGCATTATATAAAAAAATTCAGTCCCTTTGGGATATAAAAAAATTACATTTTGATGTGGCCCAGACAGCCTCAGATATAGTTAATCAATTACTTTCTATGATGCCACATCTGCCTAATGTACAACACTTGGTGTACTCTGTGATTGTTATAGGTATCTTGGTCATGTTGTTGTTCTGCTGTTTTCCAATCTACCTTCGATTTAAAATAAAAAGTATTAATCAAGTTCAGGTCGGTTTACATGAGCTCAGTCTCAAAAACAAACCAAAATCCAACCCTTCTTTTAAATAATTAATAAAAGGGGGAACTGTCAGGAGCGGACTGGTGGGTTAGACAAAACACTCATTGGCTGCTGAGGTCAGTTGGCAAGAATGAAAAGACATGTCTGAGAAATTCCGTCACCTTTTATGGCCCTACAGGATGGCTGGTTAGTCAATGATGGGTAAGATTTCTCAGGGAGGAACAACCTAAGACAGGCACAGTCGCATAGAGGCCATCAGAATAATATATGGGGAGCATAAGAGATGAGGCACAGAGCCTCATCCCCCCAACTCTTCTACAGGGATTTCTCTTCTCTTGCCCTTTCCCCTCAAGGAGTTACAGGAAGGTACTGGAATGTTTCTGCTTGGCTGGAGCACAACTAACTCCAGGGCCTTGGAGATAGGCAGAACTCCACTGACCTTCAAGACTTGGATTTGATATGGTTTATTATTTATCTTTAGTGTACTAGTAAGTTATTTTCCCAAGAATTCTCTGACCATTTAGTCATCCAATTATTGCTGTTTTGCAGTAAGATAAAGAATTGCTCTGTAGACGTGGTAGCTCTGCTGAGTCCTGAGAAAAATAGTCTCTGTTTTGTGTCTAGTTAATTTTTACTTTGTAGCTATGCAGCTGTACATGTACTCCTTTACTATATAAAAAGCTATAAAAATAAACTCAGTGCTGCAGTATGATCATATGCTGACAGTCTTCCCAATCCCATTCTGTTTGGTTTTCTTTAATCCTCACACCTTGCTCCGGGACTGTTCGACATTGATGACAGGCTCCGTCAGAGTGGTGCCCAAACAGGGACCAGAGAATAGAGGACAACGTGAAGGACCTCTATGGACATAGATGCATTGAGACTGGTAAGAGTGTAGAGGCAAAATTAATATAGTTGGGAGTAATAAATTATGGGACAGTTAAATAGTGCTCAAAGGAGCCTTCATATTCAGTTGCTTAGGAGTATGCTTAAAAATAGAGGTACTAAAGTTAGTGAAAAACAATTGAAAATGTTTATAAAATTTGTTGAAGAAATTTGTCCTTGGTTTCCTGAGGATGGGTCTGTGAGTTTACAAACTAGGTGAGCAACTTAGAAAGTATTATACCACTTATGGAACAAAAAAAGTGCCAATAGAGACTTTCTCTATTTGTAATATTTTTAGGGACACATTAGATCCATCCCATGAGCTCAAGAGACTTATGCAGCATCTGCCCTCTGAGGAGACACAGAAAAATTCTTCTGCGCTTCTGCCTATAGATGAGGAAAAAGCCATACAAGGTGAAGAAATTTCTCAGACATTTGTTTTTATTCTTGCCAACTGACCTCATCAGCTGGTGAGTATTTTGTCTAACCCACCAGCCTGCTCCCGACAGATGTGGTAACACCACCTTTGCATATGTTTTCTCATTCTCCTTCTTTCCCTTTTCCCCAAACCACAGACTGTGTTTACTCAATTCAGACATTTTTGAGAATAAAAGTGTCCAACTAGAAGCCACTCCTAAGTGCTGAGTGTAAAAATTATTCCACCACAAATTTCTAGATCCAAAGGTAAACACCAGCCAAGAAATCACCCAATAAGAGAGAAAAAAATAAATGGCGGCATGAGAGGAGAACCCAGACACCTACCTGGGAAGAAACGTATGAACAAAAGAAAATCCACAGGGGAAACCCTGAGAAGCATCCTCAACTGAGAGGACCACACAATGCAGAACAACACCCAAAGGTTAGATGAAAAAGAAAAGAGTGGGAGAGGGAAGGAGAAGGAGCAGTTTGGGGAGAAGAATGCAGAGCATGGAGTGTGGCCCAGGGCTGGAAAAAACAAAAGGGGATTGGGGGACTACTGTTAAAGTGGAGCTAGATCGAGGGCAAGCTGGAAGCCAAGACCTAGGAAGTGTGGAAGCCCCACAGGAATGTGGACAATTTAAAATCTGAACTCTAGGAGCAACATGCGGTGCCCTAATCAGATCACAGGGCCGAAAGTGGAACAGGGACTGTGGAGCAGGGCAGCTGCACTTCCCTGTGGGCGGGGTGAGAGCCAGGCACCAGCCCACAGCAGCTAGGCACCCCTGATTCACAGAGGAGATACAGCTGATCTCCTAAAGTTGACTGTGAGGGAGCACCTTTTGAAGACAGGGCTCTTGGAGTGAGGGCAGTGGCTCAGTCGACATGGAGGAAGCATGCTCAGCAGCATTAGATGTGCTTAGAGTGAATCCTGGTCTGAGACACTGCAGAGCAGCTGGCTGAGCCTCTGCCAAGCCCCGCCTGCCCGCACCACTGCTGAGCTGCTGCCTCAACAGGCAGGCTCACAGAGGGCAGGCAGGCTCACAGAGGCAGTGAAAAAACAGCCAGGCCAGAGGGGAAAAATAGCCCCGAGCTGCTCGCCCCACCCACACTGAACCACCAGCCTCCCTGTGGACAGAGGAAACTGCTATTATGTCTCAGGCCTGCCCTAGCTCCTACAAACATGCCCTCACCCCTGGAACCACACCTTCACTACCCTGCCTTCTAAGGGCTAAGACAGCAACCTGAAGATCAGCCCCAAGGCACAGAACTGACTGCTTCCCCCAACCCTCTCCCAAAATCTCTTCCTCCCACAACTGAGAAGCCCACCTGATAGGCACCCCCCCTAGAGGGAAATCAGACTCATGTGCAAAGCAAAAGAAAAAAAAACCCATCAAGCATGATGCACACCTCAGAATCCAAAACCCCTCCAGAAGATTAGGGGCATTCTTTCTTTTTTTTTTTAAATTTTATTTTTATTATTTATTTTATTTTTTTTTATTTTTGACAGAGAGAGAGAGAGAGAGAGAGAGAGAGAGAGAGAGAGAGAGAGAGATACAGAGACAGAGAACTGAACTGCGGGAGCTCCCAGTTTAACACATGGTTCCGCATGGGCTGGGGCTGGGATTCGATCCCCGGTTCCCAGCGCTGCAAAGTGAGCGCTTAACCCACTGAGCTATCCCAGCTTCCCCTAGGGGCATTCTTTAGTAAAGGAGTTTACACACTTGTAATCAAATCTAAGTGAAACAGAATTCAGGGCTGCAATAATCAAGACACTCAGAGAGCTCACTCAACACTGGCAAAGCACCTCAAGAAGAAATTTTCTGAGCAGAATGAGTACTTTACCAATAAAATTGAGAACTTAGAGTAGAACCTAAAGGAACTCTTTGAAATGAAAGGCTTCATGGGAGAGCTTAAAAAAGAACTGACCAGCATAGGAAACAGGGCTGACCAGCTAGAAAAAATAATGAGTGAAATCAAAGATAGAAACATGGAAATTTCACAAAGGGAAGAAGAAAGGGAAATGACAATCAAGAGGAATGAAAGTCCTACAAGAAGTCTATGACTCCATCAGAAAGAACAATATTGGAATAATAGGGGTGCCAGAAGGAAGCGAGATGAAATCATCTCAGAGTCTACTAAAACAAATAGTGGATGAAAACTTCCCTTGCCTTTGGAAATAATTACTGCCTTAAGTCCAATAAGAAAGCAGGATCCCCAACTACCTAGATGCTAGCAGATCTTTGCCAAGGCACATTGTTCTGAAGATGACAAAGACCAAAGACAAAGAGAGAATTCTCAAGGCTGCCAGGAAAAAACAAAATATAACTTACAAAAGAAAAACTATCAGGCTGTCACCAGACTTCTTAGCAGAAACTCTGCAAGCCAGGAGGAGTGGACCCCAATCTTCAGAATATTAAAAGAGAGAAATTTCCAACCATGAATCAACTATCCAGAAAAATTAAACTTTAGATATGAAAGAGGAATTAAGGCCTTTTCAGATACACAGAAGTTGAGGGAATTCTCCAGCTCAAAACAGGCACTCCAAGAAATACTGAAGGAGGCTATCTGACCTGAATCAAGAAATCAAAACAAATGGAAAAAAGTTGGGACAACAAAAAAATAAAAAGAAAAGAAGAAATGGATATGGGCTATCCTCATATATCAATCATCACCTTAAATGTAAATGGACTGAATTCACCAATAAAGAGGCACAGGGTAGCAGGCTGTGTTAAAAAACAAAATCCAACCATATGCTGCCTACAAGAGACACACCTCAGCCACAGGGACAGACATAGACTCAGGGTAAAAGGATGGAAAACAATACTCCAGGCAAATGGCAGTCAGTGAAAAGCTAGAGTGGCCATACTGATTTTCGATGAAAAAGACATCAGGATAAAAAAATAATAAGACATAAAGATGGACATTACATCTTGATAAAAGGGACAATACATCAAGAAAACATGACACTCATCAATCTATATACCCCCAATCAAGAAACACCAAAACTAATAAAGCATCTGCTAACAGATCTAAAGAGAGAATTTGATGAAAATACAATTATAGTAGGGGATCTAAACACACCCCCTGACAACATTGGACAGATCATCCAAGCAGAAAATAAATAAGTACATCACAGCTTTAAATAATACATTGCAGGAAATTGACGTAATTGATATTTACAGGTCATTCCATCCTACATCAAAGGGCTATACATTTTACTCTAGTGCACATGGAACATTTTCAAGGATAGACTATATCCTGGGACTGAAATCCAACCTCACCAAACTTAAGGGTATCCAAATCATACCAAGCGTATTCTCAGACCACAAAGCGTTGAAACTAGAGATCAATTGCAAAAGATCAAGTGCAGAGAGAACCACATACACGTGGAGGTTGAACAACATGCTATTAAAAAGTGACTGGATCAAAGAGGAAATTGAACAAGAGATTAAAAAATTTGTAGAAATGAATGACAATGAAAACACGACGTACCAGAATTTCTGGGACACAGCGAAAGCAGTATTAAGAGGGAAATTTATATCATTACAGGCCTATCTCAAGAAACAAGAAAAACTACAAACAAACATCCTCACATCTCATCTTATAGAGCTAGAAAAGAGGAAATCAGGTCCCCCAAAGCCAGCAGAAGAAAAGAATTAATAAAAATCAAAGCAGAACTGAATGAAATACAGAATAGAAAAACAATAGATAAAATTAATGCCACAAAGTGCTGGTTCTTTGAAAAAATCAATAAAATTGACAAACCACTGGCTATGCTTACCAAAGGGCAAAAAGAAAAATTTCAAACTTCCAGAATATGGGATGATAGAGGAGAGATGACAACTGATGCTGCAGAAATACAAACAATCATAAGAGATTATTATGAAAGCCTCTATGCCAACAAATTTGACAATCTAGAGGAAATGGACAAATTTCTAGAAACATATAGTCTACCTAAACTGAACCAAGAAGATATGGATAACCTAAATAGATGAATCAACAGTACAGAACTTGAAACAATTGTCCAAAAATTGCCCAAAGGCAAAAGGCCTGAACCAGATGGGTTTACAAATGAGTTCGACTAGTCATTCAAAGAAGAACTAATGCCCATCCTCCTCAAACTATTCCAGAATATTCAAGAGGAGGCAGTACTACCCAACTCTTTCTATGAAGCTAATATCTCCCTAATACCAAAACCTGGGAAAGACAATACCAAAAAGAAAAACTACAGGCCAATCTCACTGATGAACACTGATGCAAAAATCTTAAATAAAATCTTAGCTAACAGAATACAACAATGCATTAAAAAGATTATTCACCATGACCAAGTGGGATCCATCCCAGGGGCTCAAGGATGGTTCAACATATGCAAATCAATCAATATAATCCAGACATAAACCAAACAAAGATAAAAACCACATGATTATCTCAATCGATGAAGAAAAAGCATTCGACAAGATACAACACCCATTTATGATAAAAACACTGAATAAAATGGGAATTGAAGGAATATATCTCAACATAATAAAGGTCATATATGATAAACCCTCAGCAAATATCATACTGAATGGGGAAAAGCTGAAGCCTATATTTCTAAAATCAGGAACAAGACAGGGATCTCCCCTGTCACCACTGCTGTTCAACATAGTTCTGGAAGTTCTAGCCAGAGCCATCAAACAAGAGAAAGGAATAAAAGATATTAAAATCGGGAGAAAAGAAGTTAAACTGTCACTCTTTGCCAATGATATAATCCTGTATATAGAAAACTCTAAATACTCTATCAGAAATCTATTACAAATAATAGACAAATACAGTAAAGTCACAGAATACAAAATCAATGTCCCCAAATCAACTGCATTTTTGTATGCCAACAATGAAACCTAGAAAGAGAGATGAGAAGATCCATTCCCTTTGCCATTGCAAACAAAAAAATTAAATACCTAGGAATAAATCTAACAAAGAATGTGAAGGACTTATACACTGAAAACTATAAGACACTCTTAAAAGAAATTAAAGAGGACACAAAGAAATGGAATGACATTCCATGCTCATGGATTGGAAGAATCAACATAGTTAAAATGGCCATACTCCCCAAAGCTATATACAGATTCAATGCCATTCCCATCAAAATCCCACAGTCATTCTT